>JACMIG010001056.1:0-23440 GCA_014805385.1 Levipalatum texanum
GGAAACTTGGCACATTGCCAAAAACTCTTGGCAAAGTGCCAAAAACTAAAAATTGCTGGAAATCCGTTTTCTTTGTAACTAGACCACTTTTTAAGACTTTGTAAGAACCTCTACGACTTTTAAAACGATTTTAAGTTTTTGGCACTTTGCTAAGAATTTTTGGCAATGTGCCAAGTTTCCAGCCCTTTAAGTTCGGAGTCCCGTAAGGATCACATCCGACGCAGAATTTCGCGGCGAGTCGGACGGTATCTTTGGATTCCCCCTAGGTCCACTTTTTAGCGAGTTACGCTAAAAATTTGAAAAATTTGAAATCTTTCAAATTTTTCAAATTTGTTCCACTTTAAACTATGCGTACGATACATATATGTATTATATCTCCAGCCATAATCTGTAATTATATTTTAAATCTGCTTTTACGGTGCAGCGGCAGCTCGACAAATACGAGGCAATTGCAAGCATTAGCTGTCCACGCGAAAAAACAAATCAGTGCCTTTACCTTAAATGCCAACTGAACGGCCGCGAGATGTATGGACTCGTCGATACTGGTAAGGTTTTATTGCTATATCAGAAGGGTCATCTATTATTATTGCATAGGATCGATGCGATCCTAAGCTGTTTTGTACGCCTTTTCAGATGCACTATATTTCAGTTGCTGAAAAACATACATTCAAGTAGACTTTCTAGAAGATACAGCGCTGGCTAATCCCCCTGCACTACGGGGATCCCCGGGGTATCTTGTTACTCGTCGTTTGGGCCATTTTTTCAACAAAAAAAATTCCGAAGTCATAAATCAAACAGCGGCTTCAGAAAAGACTAAAACCGGGTCATCCGTGAAAAAGCAATAATTCCCTGAATTTAAATTTTCGCTTCGAGACCTCCAAGGCCCGGCCCCCTTTTTAACAAAGAGGGCGGGGCCTTGAAAATCAGGGTATTATTGCTTTTCACGGATGACCCGGTTTTGGTCGTGCCTCAATTCATCATGGGGATTTTCGGGGATCCCCGGGGATCCCCGTAGTGCAGGGGGATTAGCCAGCACTGTAATTGTGTCAGCTCAAGCTATATTGCGTTGACCCGAATCCTGATCATGCCCTTTGTTGTATAGATATTTAGTTAGACGAGAAAGTAAAGGAGGATCAATTTTTATCTATGTGACAATCTCAGAGCGGGGGGATAAGAGAACAACTTATTTGCCATCACCGGGCGGCGCGAGTGCGTGACCGCAACGCATAGGTGCTAGGTAGTACAATAGGTCAGAGTCATGATGCAACTCACTTCCTCTTAATTCGCAGGATCTTCGCAATGTTCTGTGTACGAAACTGTTGCTCGGGCATGCGGACTCGACGATCGCATCGACTGCAAATACAAATCAATGTTCGCTGGCTGGGGAATCGAAGGCCAATCGAAAGGAGTCATCCTGGCTGCGGAACTCAAAGTATGTATTTCACACTTTTTGTTTGCTTATTTCACTGACATTCAATACCTGTGCTCACGCACTTTCGAATAACGTAACTAATTGTAAGTTATTCCGGACGCAAGATGCATCTATTTATCTTTGAGGTATCGGAGAAGTTGATGCATGCAAATTTGTCTGTATTTGAAAGCGCGGAGAAAGATCATTCGATCACCATCGGCAACGATTTTCTACTCAGGTACAAAACCCGAGATAGAAATGGAATCGATTCGTTTTGAGCTACGCTAGTGCCATCGACTTCAAGAACCGGACGCTCGTGCTCGAAGGAGGTTCCGCCAATCTTCTTCAGAGGATTCTGCGTGAAGAAGTCTACCAGGTATTGAAATCAAAACATAAATTTACCTTTTATCCGATCTCAATACGGCAATAATAGTCGTTTTTCGGCCACTTTTTGGTAAAAAGACATTCGATGATGAGCTTTGCTGCCAGTGTTTCAATCCCATTTGTGATTCATTCATTTAGCACTTTATCCTAGAGTCGTTGCATGCGCCTCCACATCGATTTAGAAATTAAAGAAGGACTAGGAAGAACTTTCGAAAAGCCCGCTTGCATACTCCAGACCAAACAAATCAATGCGTTGACTACAGAATCTGTCTGGAACGATGCACTTTCGTTCGACATTTCTCAATTTCCGTAATCTAGTGTCTTAATGGTCTTAGTCTAATCTACGGAATCAAAGTTCTTCTCGGTCCTTCTTTAAGGATTGGAATTTCATTTGGGCTATTGTAGCGTTCAATTTCCCAAGCCCGGATAAGATCAATGACGGACTGCGCGCGCTTTTGAACTACCTCATCGAACCCCCATTTCATGACCCGTGTGATTCAATCGACTAACAATAAGAAAGGGGTCCGTGGAGGTAGATCAAAAGCGAGCGCAGTCCGTCATTGGTCTTATGCGGGCGTGGGAATTAGAACGCTTGGGGGGTCTCTACAATAAAGGAACCTACTTCAGCCCCAGCTCAAGTCGGACGAGAAGCCGTCTCTGCAAGAACTTCTTAATGGATATCGTATCACAATAACAAGACTACTATAATCGTATCTACGATCCCTGTTTCATGATAATCTAACAGAAATATATTTTCATTTGCGTGATAAAGACAATGATTGTTCTCCTGCGGATGTCCTGCTTACTGACCTGACATATATGCCGCGGACAAAAGAAAGAGAAATTAACGAGGCGAGAGATAACGTAAAATTAGAGACGCAGGTTTTGATTTCAGCCTGCGTCTCTTACTTTACATTATCTTTCACCTCCATTTATTGCACTTTCTTTTGCTCAGTAGCACTGTGATTCATGGCGCCAAACCGATTGATCAACAACGCACTATGCAAATAGAATATGTACATACCAGGCGGACCCCACCGCCTGCGGAGATGGGTTCCGCCAGCGGGTGGGTTTCGTTACTTTCAGACAGACAGACACACATCGCTTTTTATGTAGTAGTAGATTGTCTGTGTCAGCAGGACTCTACCGATAAATAGTGCGTTTAGCAAGTGACCTGTTCTCTCTCATTATTGTGTCCACCAGTGTCGAGTTCCGGAGTCCGAAAGATTTCAGGCTCTGGTTTTTTACGGACGCGGAATTGTTGCGCGCGTAGTCAAACTTTGGCATCAAGCTGGGGGAATATAATCTCAAAGCATGGTTTGTATGAGATTCCACACCGGATGCCGGAAACACGGAATCTGCAAACCTCAGCTGTGGAGTGACGCAAAACAGCAAGACCGCTAACCTCGAAGTAAATGGTTTGCTCTTTCCTTTCTCCAAGTTAAATTATGTATTTTTAATGGCTGGCAACATTTACCACCTCAATTTCTATTACATCCATCCCTTTCTTTTTCTCCTGGTCGACCTCTATTGTGTGCACCACAGGGATATTGAGTTTCCTGTTGGCTCTGATGAAAAGAGATTCTGACACCCAAGTATTACGTCGTTTCGTCGTCCGGTATGTCGTTTAGGATAATGGCAGCTTCAATAGATGTGCAGTATACCCTCGGAAACTCCCTTCCCAGTATTGATTTCCTATCCCAACTATCTCCTCATCCTAATTAGCTCCAACTTGTGATCATATTTTAAGACATTTTGTCGAAAGCGCTCCTGGGAAATTGGCGAGATAATATTGGTATTGTCAGGTTTTACAGGAGGAGTAGCAGCAACTTTTTGGCCCCAGACGGAGTGCACTTTCCCCCATACGTCTATGTATTGAAATTCTGCATTTCAATGCGTAGACTGATGGGGAAAGTGCACCCGATCTGGGTCAAAAAGTTGCTGCTACTCCTCCTTTAATGTGATGCGGAGGCAACGCGAACTTCTTCCCTGTAAGCAGTGTATTTAATGAATGATCTACTGCGCTTGGATACATGCATTGCGCGCGCCGTCTCCGCATCACTTTAATACGGACAATACGACTAGTATGTTGCGGACGATATGTACGTTGACATGGTATGTAAATGCGAGACTGTGTCACATTGCATCACTTATTCCATAAGTTCCCCAGCAGTTTTCTGACAAAAATTATGCGCCCAACCCATTAATACAGATAATTATCCTACGACCAGTATGTAAATATGTTTTCCGCCGCTAACACTGACGAGCGGATGCCGTTCCACAGCTCCTTCTCTCATAAAAGTGGGCGGAGCTTGGCCAAGTATAAAACCAATATTTGTTGGGATTTCGTCAGCTCGTTCAATCTATTCTTATCCACTATGGTATCGCCGGTTGCCATGGCTGCGCTCGTGTCCATGCTTATTTCGGGTGTCATCGCCTTCAAAGTTGGAGACGAAGATACATCGGTTGTATTCTACGCCACGATCAAACGTAGCGACAACAACGTGGTGGGATATTCTTATTACAGCCCTGGACAAGGAACCTTTCCTATAAAACGTAGACGTTAAAAAGGACCATCTTCGCTGAATACTGTCATTACGGAAATCTTTACATTTATCTTTATGTTTTATTGTAATTCGTAAATATTAGAGGAAATGCAAACGTATTTCAGCAAACCAAGTGCCGATTCGGTCCATGCAATGGAGATGGAGAGTGCCCTCCGGAATTTCCTGGAGGGCAAGGAAATCATAGATAAATGTTAATGAAGGAGTTGCGCAAACTTCTTGGCAGAAATCCAGTCTAAATCAGAGTTCGTTTGCCCATGCATACGTAGACGCATGAGCCAACGTATTCCCATTTATAATTGGCATAATGTCGGTTCCTGCCAACCATTCGTTAAGCAGTACCCATCTTCGTTTTCATGGCATTGATCTCAGGCTTACTGGCACTCTTCGCAACGTTTACGAGGCGCAGTCTTTCATCGACTATGGATGCAGCCCCGGATTTTTCAGGACGCGTGCCCTTTGTTGTATGCATTACTAATCTGAACGATTCCTTCCTCTATTCACCCATTTGTTTCATGGTTGATAAATCTATTTCATTTTGTCATGTTCCTTTTATGTGTATGGTTTGCTTTGAAGGACTGACAGGAACTTACTGGCATTCTGTGTTCCAACCAAATTGCATGGAAAATCAAGATCTAAATAAGCCGACATACAGGCAAATAACGCAATCTACCCCCAAATGCACGTCCGAGAAATTCGAGGTGTTTTTCCGAAAATACTGAGGAGTGCACACGAACCGGCGCCTTTTGGGTGGTAATCTGAGGCTAGGGGGACGGTTTTGGCGGTGCATACGAAATATTCCGATAGGAATGAACTGGACCACTCTGGAGTCCTCAAAAAGGACATCAACATGTCGGAGCATTATAGATTCAGACCGAATTTTAAAGAAAGGCATGTCTATTTAGATCGACAAGTCCCGGATAACGTGACACTGTTAGTATAGGCGTTTTCCGAGGACGCGAAGCGCCCAGCATCTAGCGCTACAAAAGTTTCATTGACACACTACGGCCGACTACGTAATATTTCCGGCATGGCCATTGACTCCCGCTGGCCTCTCCCTCCGAATTGCACAGGGTGAACACGTCGATTGACGACGACTCGTAAAACCGTTTCCGCCCTCGGTGACGCCTAACGTTTTACAATGTGCTTTCCTGAAAAGTTCCCTCCCTGACGAACGATGTACTGACGAGCCGTAACACAATACAAAAGGAAGTCGTTCCTTCAGCTCATCCACTCGCATATCGGCAGCGGGAAATGGGCGGAATGCTGCCGTTGCTTCTACTCTTCATGACCCTTGCCGCCAGCCCCGTTGAAGCATTGCGAGGTGAGCTGAATGTTATATTTCGCAATACATATATTGCAACAATAGTCGAAGAGCATCGCCTACGGCGGTGGGTCTCTCCTCTGACGTGAATTTTCGAAATATATATGCGCAGTGGACTGGGGGCTCAGTAGCGGGCGTGGCAGGTCTATGCTCTCTCGTACTTCCATCATTAATTCAGTGTGCATTAAAGGAGGGGTAAACCGACTTTCCAACTTCCCAAACGAGCCATGCCATAACCTTCCTCTCATCGTGGGGTTTACGAAAAACATAATTTTTATGTATAAAAGTCAAAATTTCGGCCAGAAAAACGGCAAAAACAAAGTTATTGGGCTCCCTTTTTCAGGCAGCGGCGGGAAATGAAAATTCCTGCAGTAGCTTGTATTGGCACCGTGCCAAATCGACATGACAATGATTTCTTCTAACACTGAGATGATTCTGATATAGGTTTTTTTGTATTTTAAGTACTTGAAAATCGAGCATCATTTGTACCCTGAGTGTCGGTTTACCGTCCTTTAACGTGGATATTAGAACGCTCCGGGTATCGAAAGTAAATATTTCGTTTTGTGCATTATTTCCGAGTTCCATGGGTTGTCAAATTTTGACTACGTCCGCAACAATTCCATACCCTATTACTTCGTGATCATGAGAAATTTGGATTTAGAATTTGCAGAACCTATTACGGTACAATCATATGCTCGTAAGTAAAAGGACGGCTCTAAATTCCCTGTGGAAGCACTGATGCCAAAGAGGCCATTCGCTAACCATAGTATTAACCGTAACAACCCAGTACACACCGGTAATACGGCTTCTGAAGTTTAGGCGGCGTTTTGCACATTATATGATTAATTATCAAACAAACAATGATGAATTCGTAGTGTGATAGTTGGGAGTCTTTGTGCACGTCAAAATCGTGAAACTGTCGTTCAGATGGAAATGTCAATGTGGCCTTCAAAGGTCGTTTACTTTGCAATGACGCTGAGATTATCGGAAAAGCTGAGGGAATAGAAGTGCTTGCCCTCGAACAGGATGCTGAGCACGGGGATGATGAAGTCGTCATGACCACAGCGGATTATAATGGACACTACGCGCTGAAGGGAACATTCGTGGACGGATTTGTCAGTTATTCTTCGGTACATGTCCTTGCTCAATAAACCTTGGCAGGAGGTATTCGACCGAGAAGTTGAGGTATTTTTTCACATCAGTAGAGCTGATATTTGCCGTCTGAATCCCGAAGTGGTAAGGGGAACAATTGAATCTAAAAAATAAAATAAGAATGAGATCATACAATATGTTTCGCAGGGCATTCTAATTGAAATCATTCTAATTAACATGCTTGCATGAAAAATACAGCTTTGATCTATCGTTCTTTTATGTCCAGATTGGCAATGAAACGGCTGGCGAAGCTGTTATTAAAGCGTTTCAGATCCAAGCTGGTAATAGCGATAAGTCAAGTGCAGTATTTTCCCGGCTTGCCCGACAATATAACCTCCTGCCATTTAAAAAAATGCGTTTGCAAAACGTCGCCTGCCTATAAACACACACTCCATGCAAGCAGCGTGCATGGAGTGGAAGGAGGTTATATGGGCGCAGTGTGTGTTAAGTATTATTTTCAGTCTTTCTATGGAACTCAAATAAAATCATGCTGTTTCTTCAGGCCCTCTGTAAAATTGTATGCGATGCCGGCTACAAGCGACACTCTCCTCGAACATATGTAATGTACTATCATGACTTCCGTCCTGGCTACCTTCACAATGTCACACACGACATTGATGTGTGCGATAAAAGAACATGGCTACCAACGGAATGCCACGCTGGTACTCCATATTCCGCTTAAATAACTCGATAATAATTTTTCAATTGTAAAACTATTTGTTAGAATACACGTTATGCGTATTGGGAATTTATCCGAGCACGGTATTTTAATGATTTGCTGCAATAAAGCACTGTTCATACGCGGCGTATTTTGAAAGTGGATTCCACGAATCGGACAAGCTTTATGTTTGGTAATGAAGTCTCCAAGGAGGCGGGGAAGAAAGGCAAAATGTTCGAGCTGTGAGATTCCTTCGCGTTTAAGCAGATTGCTTAGTGTGATCTACAGCTGAAGGAGCAGCCGGTGCGCGCTCTATCTAAATCACCCATGAATGTGATCTCTCTCCATAACGTGATCCCCAATTCGAGCCCCAACAATCTTCAATCTTATTGTTAAAATACGAAATCACTTATTTTTCATAGCATCGTCTTCAGGACCGCTATCTACAGCGTGTTTGTAGATAGCAGAAACGGTCTTTTCGACGGTACTGAATAAGATCTCTTCCGGCGCAGTTCGAACTGCACAATTATTTTCGAAAATTTTAGTTTATACCATTTCCTGCCGATAACGTTTACTTCCCCAAGTTTTATGACCCTCATCACATTTGCCTTATGTGGCCCTCTATAGGGAATATTGAGTTTCCCGTTGGCTTTCCTCGGTATTCGTCTGTTAACAGATTCTGATATCCAAGTATGTACGTCGTTTCGTCGTCAAAACCGGAATGTCGTTTAGGATAATGGCAGCTCTAATAGGCGTGCTGTTTTCCATCGGAAACTGTCCCTTCCCAGTATTGATTGCTTATCCGATATTCTTCCATAGTTTAATTTGTGTTGTTATTTTAGGAAACATTTTGCCGATTACACGCTCAGGATATTGACAAGATTGTTTTGTGAAGAAAAGATTTTTGCCGACAACAGCCTGAAAAGTAAACTGTTCCATGTTGTACCATTTACAGAGTCAACAATTTTCCCGACTGTTTTCTGAGCTGAATCTTGCTCCCACAGCTTGAATCCTGTCCGCTATCCGACATGTTGTCCTGCCTCTCGCCGATGACACTGACGAGAGGGTCGAAATGCCGTTCCACAGCTCCTTCTCTCATAAAAGTGGGCGGAGCTTGGCCAAGTATAAAACAAACAATTTGTTGGGATTTCGTCAGTTCGTTCAAGCTCTCTTGTTATCCACTATGGTATCGCCTATTATGGCTCTCTTAATTTCCTTTCTTATTTCGGGAGTCTTCTCCTCCTACAACAAAGGGACTTCGGTTCTGTTCTACGCCACGATTAAAGATGGGAAAGGAGCAAACCGTCATCAGGCTACGGTCAGTAAGTAAATCGGACCACTCAGGCCAGCGTGCTTCTGTCCAAAATTTCCACAGCTAGTTGCCGGAGACGGAACTTGGGTCCTACCTTAAACTCCGTTGTAAGCGCTCTACTATTATTGCTGTCCTGAAAAAACCCTTCATCTGCAAAACGAAGAGGTTCACAAATGCTAAATTATGAAGCAGTGAAGTTGAATACAATTCATTCCCGGCCTGTCGAAGTTCCTGTTTTGCCCGCGGAAGATGGAAAGTTTAGCCGCAGCTGGGTTCTAGACTCCCATGGATTAGAATGTTCTGGAAGAAAAAAGAAATGGAATAAATTCAACTGCTTTTAGCTCGTCAAGTGCCGCTTCGCACCGTGCATTGGCTGGAGTGCATGTCCTGAGGAATTTTCAATGTCCCTCGGATTCCATCGGTAAATATTAGTGTTAGGAGAATCCATCCTCAATTATCTGGCGTCCCTCCATGTGTGTAGCCTCTCACAGGTGCGAGACCAGATAAATCGAGATTTTTGGCAGTCCCCTCAGCATGAAGAGTCTTCTTCTGTTGATTGCAGGTCTGAAGACAGTCTTGACCAGATTGAAAAGGCCAAACCTTTCCTCTACAATGGATGCGCCCCCGGCCAGTTCTCAGGAGGTTCTCGTGCCCTCTGTTGTAAGCGTTACTGAGCGATCCCCTTACTCTATTTACCCAAATTTTTATTTGTTATATATCAATTTCATTTCATCATGTACCGTTTATTAGTATTTCTCACTTCAGTAGGTGCCGTACATGCGCTGATTCGTTCACGAATGGAAATTGTACATTAGAAATTCGTCGATATACATATGTACGAGCAAAAGAACCCATTTCGCTTGCAGTAAACGGAACACAGTAGAGACTGACAATTCGTTATATTTACCCAAAAAAACTTCCTTTCCAATTTTCGATAGAGGTAGTAGATGGAAATATATTTGGCTCTCACATAGCCGCAAGCTCCGCTCACTTTAGCGGGACATGCAAACGACAAAAAGCGGCCGACTAAAATTGCTGTAAGAATATTGCATCATATTCGTCGATCTTGGGCTCATTTTGGATCATATTCAATTCTCTACAGGAGAGTATTCAACCGAAATTGTCTAAAAGTGTTTGCCACACAGAAAATGCTCTTAAAAATCTGACGATGGCACATCGAAACTCATTTAGCTCAGATTTATATCTCGAACTGTTATGAGCTCATGAAGCTCGAGGGGCTGCGGCGGATTTGCCTTCTGACGGTGTTGTTCTATTTAGAATGTTGAAATTCTCGAGGCTCGTGATGCTAAAATCGTTTCAACCCTCGGTGACACTTAACTTTATGGTAATCTTCTTTCCTGACTAGAATCCTCCCCTATTGAATGCTGGGATGACGTCCCTTAGCACAGTACAAAAAGAAGCCGGCCCGTCAGCTCTTCCACTCGCATATAGACCTCGCGAAATGGCCGAAAGCTGCCGTTGCTTCTACTCTTCATGAATCTTGCCACCAGACCCATTGAAGCAAGTGAACTAGCGTATTCATAACTAATGATCCAATTGTTGAACTACCGCGGCATTATGATAGTGCAGAACCCACGTGGTGTCAATAATTTTTCGATCTTTCTGTGTGTAGCGGCTTTTTGACCTACCAGATGCACGCAAGAGCAGGCTGGGCCCACGTACGCTCTACCCACGTAACGCAAGCTTCATCACAGCTGCAATGATGCTCAATAAGAACGAGTTTTGAAAAAATATTGGCACCCCGTGGGTTCTGCACAATACACGCTTGTTATCGATATGACATCTTGAGCACTAGTTGTTCATATCAAAGCCAAAGGAGATAAATACTGGGGGGCACACCAACACACAAAAACCTCGGCTCCCTGGTCCCTTGGAAGTCCCTTGTCCGGGGGGGGGGCCTTCTGCAAGCTGACAACAATAATTGCGTCAAAAATACGAGGAGTTACTTTGAAAATAGCTGCTGATTTGCGAAAAAAATATGTATATATAATCAATCCGTTCAGCTGGCGATGTCAAGGTGACCTTCAGAGGTCATTTGGTGTGCAATGAGGCTGAGATGGGCAGTAACGCAGAGGGCGTTCATATCGCCGCCCTCGAAGAGGATTGGAATCACGGAGATGAAGAAATCGTCTCGACAACAACGGGATATAATGGAAGCTACGCGCTTACGGGAGCGTACAGGGATGGACTTGTCAGTTGTTTTGGGGCGTGTGTTGTGACTCAAGAATTCATTGACAGATCACCGATTATGGTGTGGAGGTGTTTTTGCACATCCCAAGAGCTGATATTTGTCGCCTGGCTCCCGAAGTGGTAAGAGGGGTTTGAACGTTTACTGGCATGAGGTCATCTTGTGTCACAGGGCATAAAACATTCTAACAATAAGTTAAACGGAAGTGTGAAAAGTAGCTTTGTTCTGCCGCTGTTTTATGGCCACTTTGTCACTGAAACGGCGTGCGAAGCTGTATCAAAACGTTTCAAAACCAAGATGGTACAGATTAGCGCTGCATTCCCCCCTCCCCCATGTCGAATCCGAGCGCCAAAGGCTGCGGGTTGTGTCCTTCAGACCTCATCCGATGTTTTGCTACTAGCCCCTTCTGTGGCACTCAAAGAGAAGCATGCTTTTCAGGCGCTCTGTAAAATGCAGTGTAAATCCGGCTACAAGCGACACTCCCCTCGAACAGATAAAATGTATTTTCTGGACAAGGGGGCTAAACATCATTACAATGTCACACACGACATTGATGTGTGCGACGAAAGAACATGGCTGGATACGGAATGTGGTGCGGGTACTCCATATTCCATTTAAGTAACCGATTTTTCTGTTGACATATTCGCTGTGATAAATCTAAAAATGTTTGTAATATTTCTCGTTCTCCGAATTTTGCATGTTGGGAAAGATCACAGCGTTTTAATGGTATGCTTGCAATAAAACATACATGATACCAGACATATTTTTAATTGGATTCCACGAACCGAACAAGGCTTTAGTTTGATAATGAAGATTCCAAGGAGAATATGAAGAAAGGCCTTCGAATGATGCGTATCGCTCCTACCCTACTTAATTGGTACCTCGATCTATAACTCCTGAGTTCAATGCATGCCGATTCCATTGCTAGATTTTGTACAGCATGAGCGAATTCAACTGAATTCTTCGTCCGGCCTGAGTGGTTTGCATTGTGAAAGTGTTCTATTATCAGCACCTGGGGGTCAAGGGCGCGTCAGTTCTGTCGGGTAAAAAGTCGATACAACTTTCCTCATGGGCGCTGAGACTTAGGATATGGAACGTTTATCTCCAGGGCGATAATTCGCGGGACCTTAATAACCATGGATAAATGCTAGTTAATCTTGACCGGACTCTCGTTCTGGACAGTTTTGTTCACGAATTGGTCCTGAGGGGGTATCGTGCCTCGGCCCTCTTTCTCTCTTCCATTCTCTTTGCCTGTCGTCGTCGCTTCGCAGCCTCTCGCAGCTCCCGCTGTTCCGCCCGAAGCATCGTCTGAAACATCGTTGATTACCGTAAATCGAAGACTATCTAATCTAGTGCACACTGTATCGTCATTAGTCCCTTTATAATTTGCATGTATTTGCTGCTTGTGGAAATGAAGTTATCTTCGCAAGGCAATATTCGTGAATCTCAATTTTAATTACAAGCAAGCAATAGAATCACAGCGCCTGAGACGCTGTTTTCGAGAATCCTCGACTTTGACCAGTTGTTCTTGATAAAGTGGTAAATCCAAACAAAAAGCCTCCACTGTCCGATAAACGAACCCTGGCGAAGAAGAGCGCAGATCCGATTCCGACACTCCACATCATCGTGAAGGCAGTGAAATAACTAAATGAATCTATTAGAGCTCTGTGGAACATCGTACACAAGAAGAAAGCGCTTTTAATTGTAAGCAACGTAAAGCTACGTTGCGTAACGTTACGTAAAATTTCGCATTGCGGAACGTTATGTAAAACGTTACCTTAGTTACATACGTAAAGAAAGGAAGTTACGCTAAGGGCTCTACTATTCTTAAATTCTCCTTTCAACTTTTAGGTTTCCTTTCAAACGCTAAGTTATATAAAACGTATCCTCGCTCACGCTGAGAATTGTTCGTCGGTGCTCGCGGTGTGGTACCATACAAAGTAGCGCCACTTGAGTCTCATCCCCGTCGTGGTCGAATACCGAGATTCGAGCTGGGCGATTGATAATTGCTCCTCTTCCTCGTCACTGTCGTTAGCAGTGACTCCGTGGAGGACGAAGACCAGGAGGACATAGAAGGCCAAACCGGAAGGCATACTCTCACTGGGAACAAGGCTTGTGATGTTGAGGAGAATCTCCGGTCTCTATCCATGTCTAAATGCAAATTAACGCGAAGCCTGCACATACACTTTAAATTTCTTGCTTCCAGTCTCCAATTCACGTCTCTGAGCCATGTATTTCTTTTTGAGTGGCCAATCTGTAGAGATGCTTTCCTTGATCCAATTGTTATTAGTGTTGCGATTTGGCAAGCTCTTTCAGGTGAAACTGCATGCGGCCCGGATGCATCGAATTCGCCGTTGGTGCAATGTGGAAGCGTGTTTTATCTGTCCCTTCTCCGGTAAGACAAATTTAGGGAGTTTTCAGTTGTTTTACTGCGTTCTGAACAGTGGGGAATTATATTTTCCCGATGGCGCTCTTCGGCATCGTTCAGTGGGAGGGGTGATTTTGTCACCCAAGTACGTTGTTTCCTATACAAAGCCGAACTTTATGTTGGTGTGGCTATGGGTTTTATTTTAAGTGGTATTTTCTTTTCAGGGAGAGGAGGGGCGGAAGTTATCCCAGAGACAGTAGCCAAGTTTTCGGAGGGTATCGTCAGTTCGTGCAAGCTCTCCGGAAATGGGACTCCCGGTTGCCATGGCTGCATTGGCGACCTTGCTGTGTTGTGGTCTCATCGCATTCGAATTGAATGATGGCGGTGTCTCGTGTGAATTCCCGGCCACTCTGACTACTAAATGCAGTGATCAGTTCCCCGATTTCTGTGGCAACGACAGGCGCACAGTGAGTTATTTATTTTTATAAAAATAATAAATCATTAATTTGGCCCAGGACTATTACCAATTTTTGGTGAAAATAGAGGACAAAAACTATTATATGCGCAACGTACATGGGTGCATGGCCCTCGGGCAATATACATTGCTTTCCAGCCCAAGCTTCGGCCTGGCCTTCCGACGTTCGAAAAGGCATTGATCTATTCATTTACTGTGTGAAACTAAATTAAGCGATAAGCGCATATCCCCGTATGCCTAACGCTGCCAATAGATTTGAACCGCCCTTCCCCAGCTGCAGTTGTCGAAGCCAAACCATTGGCGTTTTATGGACATAGTTTTCATGAACACCTTTTTCTCACTGAGTTTTGTAGCGGCCGAAAAGGCTTAGTCACTGCCAAATTCATGTCAATTTGACAACCACCGGAGCTATTACATTTAGAAGCAGGAACATCGACAAATATGCAGCTAATTGCAGGCAACCCTGTGCCGCTTCGGGCCCTGTACTAACAATGCTGTGTGTCCGCATCGATATCCATCAGAGCACGGAAATCATTGGTCTGTTATTATATAACAGCTATTATTGTTATCGCCGATCCAAACTCGTCTTGGTTTCGACAATTGAGCATGGAGGCGTGCCGCAAAGTCGCCTGTTGGTGAAAGGCTTTCCTCCATGCTTTTCCCGTCTGTCTCAAAGGCGATACGACAGGCGATACGAGGTCTCTACCGCAAACCATTCAAAACGGCAAAAAAACATGCTTGTGCACCTACACAATAAATGGTGGTTCCCCTCCCCTTCTCAAATCTGCCAGGCGGCGAAAAGAATCTCGTTTGCTATGAAGAGAGGACTCATGAATGATATAGATAGGGGAGGCGTTTGGATTGTCGTCACAAGAAAATAAATTTTTACAGGAATGATGCCCGTCTGACCAAGATGATCGGCGCATCGGAAAAATTGTGGGACAGATGCTTCCCCACTCCTTTCACAACGCGTGCCCTCTGCTGCCAGCATTACTAAAGATAATGTGTCATATTTACCCATTCGTATCGTCACAATTTTCTTATTTTTATTTTCGTCTTTAAGTTTATATTCAAATAACGTCCTATAAACAGATCAAAGAAAAGAGTGTTATGGTGGTGTACAAGTTGGTCCGTTTCGCGTTCCGTCTACAACTAGGCCACGTCCCCTGCGTACCATTCAGAGAGCGCACCACAATGGCGTTCTAAACGCGCATACAATAAACTTGTACTTCTGTAAACACTGTCCAACACATGATGATTATGGCTTTTATGGCGACCGGTAATTGAACTTGGAACAATAAAACGCAATTAACGAGCTATCAGATAAGAAAATAGTTTTCTGCCTCACGGTCAGACAATTAATCTACAGGAAAACGATCGTTTTATATGCCAAAATGTTTTCATTGCTTTGAATAAAGCGTTTAAAGCTTTAACCGGCAAAATGTTTCGACAAACGGTTATTATCTGTCTACATTTCTCCCCTTCGTTTTGTGTTTTTGTGCGGTCCTTTGACGTTTTGTGCGGTATTTTTTCGAACCGTTTATCGAAAGGATGGAATTGCATTCGTGACAATGTGAAATCGAGTGGCGAAGATATGAGATAAAAAAATACGAAATAATAAGTTGCTTCGAGTAGGCCTTGAAACGCTGAGTACCCTTAGTGTTGAGACGACGCGCATTGAAGGCATGGAAAGCGAGGAAAAACGTTATGATGGGGTGAGTGGAGACGGCGATGAAAGTCAGCGTGGGGGAAATGATTTTTGAGGCACACGAACATGACAACAGTATAATAGATAAGTCGTCGAACTTCTCACACAGTGAGAATACATACTAACTGAAGACCAAGACTACAGTAGATTTGTGCAGGCGTAAAATATGCAAAAAATAATCTATTCGCATTTTAATCGCTTGAAATCGTCGCCGTCTTCAGCGCCACTGTCGTATTCCGGGACGAATTTCTCCAGAAACTCGTCGATGGGTGTTAACTGAAATAAACAGCGTTATTCTGAAATTGTTTCTACTTTTTTGGCAAAATGCCAAAAATTAGATTTACAACTATTTTAAAATTACACTCACCTCAAAGGACACCTTCATCAATCCAAGATCGGCTCCTTCGACTGTCAACAAGCCATAGTACCACATTCCGTAGGCAACTACCGCTGCGGCTGCGGCCTGAAGAGCATTTCCTTGTAGAATCGGAGAAAAATTGACACAGAAGATACGCTGGTCTCTCTTTCGGTATTATCATGATTTGCCTATTACAGCAACCCCTTTGGTATCTAAAGATTCGCAGTTTTGATCCAAATTAACGCTCGTCTCTCTCTCTCTCTGTCTCGAGGGCCGGAATGTCGTCTCATTTCGTACTCAAATATTACCACTGCTGCTGCTGCGGCCGCTAGAGCTGCTGGGACATAGATGTCGAGACTCTGCGTGAAGATGAACGAGTGCGACGGCAATTCGAACATTCCGCCTGAAGATTACGATAACTTCCGGATACAAAATCAAGAATAATAACCTCGAGGAGCGCCGAATTTCGCGACGTAATCAACGAAGGATGTCAGTTCCTTGGCTGGTTGTCGAGGGAAGGATCGAAGTTGAGCTCGGATCAACTTGGCTGTGTTGAAGTACCTGGAAAGGGTCATCGTAATAATTGCAACTGATCGCAATCTTACTTCTCGTTGTAGAGAATCTCCTGGAGAGCATCGCCGATCGTTTTGGTTGTAATTTCCGTCTGAAAATAAGATTTATATTATTGTGGCCAGGTTGATGAAAGTAGCTTTCGGAGCGGAATATTACCTTTTCAACGTGCACCGCAATTCCGCGCTGGACAGCTACTGCACTGTTGTACTGCTGGTCAGCAAACAACGGCACGGCGACGATGGGGACCCCTGAATGGATTGCTTCGTCACTGTAGAGAAAAAAATAAGCGAACCTGCCAGTGCCGATTCCAGCAAGCTGTTCAGTCCGACGTGCGAGATGAATGCAACTGTGTTGGGGTGGTCTGAAAAGAGAATAGAAGTTCAATGTACTGATCAGGGATTGAACCGGCAACTTCCAAAACACTATCGTCGCCTCAAAACATGGCACAGTGACTGACTCAGTAGCTGCTTCTGCGGCAGCCAGCGGAAGGGGTAGACGTTGGGGTACTTGGCGAACGTTCCGTTGTGGATTTCGGCCTCGTCGAACTTCCAGATGAAATCGACCTCGGGGAAGCGGGCGAAGGCATCTCTGGAAGAGATCAAAGACTGAATATCAAACATCAAAGTACATACAGGAAGCTCATCAGAAGATCGCCCTCGATGAAAATTGTTCGGGCAAGAGTTCCGAAGGAAACGACTACAACTGGACGAGTGCTGTTGACGACCTGGAAAGATCAGAGGTTAGATCAGACCTAGGGTTGAAAGATCAAAGATCAACAATCAAATATCTGAAGCTTAGAGAACAAACCTGCAGCATTTCCGTGCCCATCTTTTCTCCGGGAAGGATGCGCTCTGCGAGGCCGCCAATGTGGAGGACCTGAAGGAATTGAGCTCAATTTAGAGATTGCGTCTCCAAGGAGCTTGGAAGTTCGAAGTTAACTATCACAGCAAAGCCCAAACCTTGTGCGTAGTCGGTCGCGGCATCTCCAGGAGAGCTGGAGTATTGACGAGGATCAACGCAGAAGACTTCATGATGTCCTCGAGGTCCGGCATTTCGGGATAGACGGTGCGGAATATGGCCGTCTACAAGGGTCATAGATTGAACATCGAAGACCTACTGATATGTCTCACATTCTTGGCGGCGAACCGCCGATAGATCCAGTAGTTCATGGCATGGAGGGCAGTGTTGTAAATTCTTCGGAAGTATCCGAGGTTAGGAGCCTCGAGCGAGCCGTAGCCATCGAGGCAGCCTACAGAGAACAAGGTCAAACTCGAAGCGATCTGAAACTCACTTGTTACATACGACACCGGTGTAGGGATGTTGAACATGGTGGCGAATGCGGGCTGAAAGTTTTACAGTCAGGAAAAAGATCAAATATTGCAAACCTGGAATGGAATGGCCGTCGACAGGACGTATTCCCGAACTTTGAGCATGTACAACATGCCGAAGCCGTGGAAGCCGTAAGCCTGAAATGAAATGGTAGCGTCCCAGAATATGTTTCATGGTGTGTTCCTCATGAACTATTGATACAGTTGCGACCTAATGATTTACAGTACCTCCGAAATGCCGATATCATATTTCTCCTCGCGTCCAAGGCGTTCGAGCAGTTCCCTCGAAGCAAGTACGTCGTGGCATGACTGATCGAAGGACTTGGTGACGTTGAGGAAGAACGACGGCGTCTCCATGTAGAAGGGCTGCAATTTTAGGGAGGTTTAGAGCTACAGTAAATATGAGCGAGGAGGATACATGATGTTTCCAGAAGTAGAAGCTACTGTAGACTGTTGAATGATTACGGTAGCTGACCTTGAACGGATTGACGCGGAACGCCATGTCGTTCCACACGTTGTGGGCTATCGAAGGGATGAGGAAGTGGCGGTGAGCCTGAATACTCGTATTTCCAAGCTGTTCTATTCCCCCAAAGAATGTTTAATGTTTACTTTCTCGATGTCACACAGTATGATAGTATCGTTCGCAGTTAGGGATCCTTGCGTTGGCGGAAATATACTGTATTTCCCCCTGGGCAATCTGTCTTTTGCGTGCATTCCTTCCGAATTCTCGATGTCTCCTGACTTCCAGTTCCCCGCCATCAACACCCAGGGCGATTTGGGTAAGTTTCACCACTGTGTAATAACTTTGTTTATACCGTCCCCTGAAGGAAAGGTAGGACATTGATCTCTACTCCAATTAAATTCAGAATTTACTCTGATTTCTCTGCTGTCTCTCCTCTGGACTACTCTATTATCGGCAAGAGACTGGTGGAATGCAGTGCCTCAGGCAATTAATAATTAATTGAGCAAGGACTAATCTATCAGGAAATTTTATCTCCCCGTGATATGGCTCGGTGAAAACAACGCCCCTCGGGGGAAGTTGGGAGGAATTCGGGAAACAATTCCGGTGGGAAATGGAGGGTACCAGGCGCCAGATCACTTGAAGAAGGGAATTGCCCGAATTGTCAAGTGTCCCAATCAAACTTTAGAGAAATTTGAGATGCTCCGGAAAAGTTAGATTTTCTCCTGGGAGGCAATCCATGTCATTTTTCGTCTTGAAAATAGAACCCGTATGAAGTGCAAGGTGGACAATGTAACGTTAGCATAACGAGTTAAAACAAACCTTCCGGCTCCCATTCGTCCGATAGCCTTCCTCTTGCAGGACTTGGAAGAAGTGCTGAAATTCCAAAATTTCTCTTTTTAAAGGGTGCTTTATAATCAGGCTTTATAAATGGTCCCATGATGTAGCGGGTAGCGTTCAGGAAGCTGAATCCTGGGGAAGTTCTAACGTCTCTCTGGGAGCACTTTTTTCTTGTTTACTGGGGGACAGAGCTTACAATAGAAGAAGCTGAAGGTTCAAACAACACTCTCTTTCTCTCTACCGGCGCGCAAAGCACGTTGCACTCTCTTCGAGCCAACCGCTCGCTGGTCCCGTGGTGTAGCGGTTAGCACTCAGGACTCTGAATCCTGCGACGGGAGTTCAAATCTCCCCGGGACCTTTCTCTTTTGCTGTTTTCCGCTAAGCGTGAAGTGGAAGAAGCTTCAAGTTTAAACTACACTCGCCTTCACACTATCAGCTCGTTGCACTCTCTTATTGTTAGAGCAATTTGCTCGCTGCGTCTGTGTAGCGGTTAGCACTCATGATTCGAGTAATCAAATCCCCATAAGGCCTTTCCTTTTTGTTATTCTTCTGTATGCAAAGCTTATAACGAAGGAAGTTGAAAGTTCAGGCAACGCCCTCTTTCACACTATCAGCGCGCAATGCTCATTACATTCCCATAGAGCAAGCGGCTCGCTGGTCCCGTGGTGTAGCGGTTAGCACTCAGGACTCTGAATCCTGCGACGGGAGTTCAAATCTCCCCGGGACCTTTCTCTTTTGCTGTTTTCTGGGAGCAAAGCTTGCTATGTAGGATGCTAAAGCTCAAACAAGTTCATCTTTCTCGCTCAGTAAGAGAGCGCAACGCTCTCTGAACCAAACTCTACTCACCACCGTATGTCCTGCTTCGACCAGCGTATCAGCAATCGCACCCGCGAACATGGTGTGGCTCGAGCCGAGGTTGAAGGCCACCTGTAGAGGGCGAGGTTCGAACCCGGGACATTCTGCTTGGGAGGCAGTCTCTCTACCACTGCGCTACGACGTACCACGGCAATCTTGGCTGATTCCACTTGGGATACAAGTCCGGCAAGAAGAAGAAGGGTAGCAGGGAGTAACCGCATTGTCGAAGACGCGTAGGGTAAGAATGGGAAGAAGTCGCAGGATACCCTGGAAGACCAGCGATTTGCCCCGCCCACTGTTCGCGAGCAATTTGATTCCAAGGATTCGCCGAGTATCTCTACCGAATTCTGGATCAAAGTTTGAACATTTTCATGTTTAACACTCTGGGAGCTCTTTGTTTATCAAGTCTCTAGCGAGGGCAGAATGGGTACAGGAGGGTGGAGATGTCAAAAGCAAATGGGCGAGCCCTTGGGGTTGGACGGAGTGGCTCCGGTGTCCTACTCCTCGTCCCCCACCTCTCCTCCTACTTTGTTTCTCTTTCTTCATTGTTACACACTTTTAACACAAGGATCCTTCCCGAAGTTGGCCATGTGTCAGGGGAGCGGGGGGCGAGAGGTCAAAGTTCTTCTTTACTCTTGAGCGAAAAAGAGCTGGGGGCCGCACCCGAAAGGAGTGCCGGGGACAGACGCGCGCGGTCCGGTCTTCAGGCATCCGGCCGCTCTCCGGCACCCGGCCGGCACGCGGCCATTTGTGACTTTCGAAATGCTCTCGCTGCACGAAAGCACGAGGGAATGTTGATGCGATCATGATCACTGATTACTTCCCAATCAGGGGGATCGAGCCGAGAAAGGCACGCATGGGAGGAGTTCAAAAGACTTCTAGTTCCGCGTACTGCTCTTACTTCATCTGCTGATACTACGTGCTACTTCAATGGAGTGTGGCCTTTTTCAGTTTTTATATGAATGATTCTTTGGTAAACCGTTGGCTGATGCCATTGCGAATCTATCGGGCATTGGACACCGAATATATTACAGAGACTCCAATACCCCCAATAAGCTATACACTGCGATGTTTCACCATCTTTCATTCTATCAAGGCATTCCTCTCAAAGCCACGCGACTAGCTTGTCAGTAACTGAAGAGGTTAGAGCACGCGCTCCTTTCTGACAAGAGACAGTTCAAATAGCGAGAGTGAAGGCGAATACGCGCTCTCTGAGGTCTCCTTCCTCCACTCACTCAGAATATCGAAAAGGGTAAGATAAACAGGACAATTCGATTTAGTTCTTATTGTTTGAAGTAATCTTTAGAGTTTTACAACAAACAAGTAGAGCAACATTGCGGACACCGTAAAGCTACAACAATTCTTTACGACCCATTACCATGTTGTTGCTTTTGTCATGCTTTCCGATGGCTATTTAACAACTCTTAACATTAGGCAAAAGCACTTTGTATTTTCGGCGTGAAATTGAAGAATCTTTTGAGGGAACTAGGAATGCGCTCTGAATTCTCCGGCTCCTACCTGACAGCACGTACCTTTTATCAAATCAGGCGCGGTGCTTCCTCTGTTGACTATTGCATGGAATCTTCGTCGTCGTGGCCCATGACGTCGTCGGTGACGAATTCGTCGACGAGGATGAAGTTGTTGACGGGGCCGAGGTGGTCGACGAAGACGAGGTCAGGAACGTCCAGGAGTCTTCTCAAGAGGGTGCCCGGAGGGTGTTGTGGCAACCCAAACAAGTTCCCTCCCAGGTGACGAGCCCCTGAAATAATGGAGAGAAAGTTTTGGGGGTTGGTTCTTCTTCTTCTAACTCCATGCACAGCATGAACTGCCTTTGCGGTTAGGGCAGTAACACGAGGGAGAGGCAAGGGAAACCCTCTAAGAGGCTCCGGTAGAGAGGGGACATCACAGAACACGGGATACAGAAGAGCGGTGTCTCATTCCCTGAGGATAAAAATAGGACGTAAGTCTATTTGAAGTTATTGATTGGAAGTAGCAGATAGAAAGTCGACAACGAATAGAGGAAGAACGAGATTTCACTGCGGATCATGCGCTGAAGCAAGGGGAGGTTTAAGAAAGCACGCGGAATTCAAATGAACTAACGACAGAGCAACTGATAGTGAAGCAGGAGGCAGAAGCACGTCACTATGATAGGAGGTAATCAAATTTGTCTCACTGCCTCGTGCCTCTCACTTCCGCCTTTCTCTCGTCGTCCCATGCTGCGACGATGGAAAACCGTTTAGAAATATGCGCAGTGAGAGAGGTCTAAGCATCTCGGACTATAACTTCACACGTCCTTCCGACCATGGATAGTAGTATTCGATAGCTCTTGCACTTCAGAGTTGCACAGGATCAGCACTGAGAATTTTAATTTCTGTATCACGGTGTGTCTTGCACTTTTCAATGGACTCTCCTGTCCTAGAAGATATCTATCACTTGAATTTGGCATCTTGGAGTGCGCGACAAACCTATGAAAGTAAGTTGAGAAGAGAATGAGAGAGAAAAAGAAATAGACAAGAACGCGCGCGCCGAGAGCACTCGAACCCAAGAGAGCACCCAAGCAAGAGGAATGTTTTTCGATTCTAGCTCCCCTACCATCGACATCAGTGACTAATTCCCTGTGGCTACCAAATAGACAGGAGTTCCAACCCGAGTAGAATATAGCGTTCCTATAAAACAAAGTTCGGGGTACCAGGCACCATTGGAACAGCCATATTACCGCTCGTCCTCTAATTGCCCGTAAGCATCAATTTCACGACAAGTCGATCAGTATCATTGTACTCCTTCTAGGTCCACTTTAAACGAGTTACGCTAAAAATTTGAAAATTTAGACATCTTTCAAATTTTTCAAATGTGTTCAACTTTAAACTATGCGTACGATACAAGTCATTGATTTAGACTAGTGTCGTCTATTCCTGTTCTAAACCTCCAGAAAGAATCGCCACGGGCCACAACGACAAGAACAGAACACTGCTCGCATCAAGGTCACTGTGGGCGCATCCAGCACAGATCATAAAGTGCGAATAGAGTAGAGTGGTAGAGGGTGGAGGGGGAGAGGAGGAGGGAGAGTGGAGTGATGAGGCCTCCCTGACCCCCCGGAATGGGTTTCCGCTAATCATAGGGTCCGTGGATTGCTGATCCTGGGATTGACTCTCGGGATAGGATTTCTGTCCCGCGGGAACGGTGGGTCTAATTCATATACAGGGGTTTGCTGCCATCTTTCGTGAGTCATTAGACCTTTTTAAAATATTATAGTATGGAGAGCCAAGGTTATTCCCAATGGAAATCTTCAAAACGTCAAAGAAAGTTGTCGCAGCGAGTCTAAGAGGCGAGTAGATCAAAAATGTCGGAGACTCCAAGAGGAGTGCAACATACCGCGAGGTGCGACTGATCCAAGAGACCCTCCGGAGGGGGGATAAAGATGAATCCCTCTTTCACTGATCCTCAGGAAGTGAGGAGAGGTC
>JACMIG010001057.1:0-23412 GCA_014805385.1 Levipalatum texanum
ACATTTTGAGTACTTTTGGAAAAATTATGTTTTTACGTGTTTTGACACGTTTTAGGACCCAAAAACACGTTTTTACATGTTCCTGTGAAGTTTGGGAGCGATTTGAGTACTTTTGGTCCGGACACTAAAAACATGTTCGGACACGTCAAAACTGTCAAAACGTGTCAAATCACGTTAAAAGTATTTTTATTATTCTTGCCACATCGAGCCGAGTCGATTGACACCCAATTTGGGCTTATTTGACCGATTCCGTAAAATTCGGTTCCGGAATGTACCATTTCCCGGAATTTAAGGACCTCGGGAATATGCGGAATCGTCTTCCCGAGGTCGACTTAGGGGGGGTAGGTCAAGGTCCCAGGGGCCCAAAGTGCCCAAATCCTATAGAAATGCGAAGCGTCTTACGACGGACAGACGGACAGACGGACAGACTGACAGAGACTCAGACAGACGTTGCAGTTTGTTAATAGTAGGGGAATCGAAGCCGTCTTGCATAATACATGTACACTCCTTTCTACACAGACCGTGTTTTGGCGCAGTTCTAAAACTTAATTCGGAATTTTTCGATGCAAGTAGTTGAAATTAGAATTGTAAACTCGACTCATTCCAGCTTCCCTCCACCGAGCCTCCCTCGACTCGAGCTGTCGTTCACGCTGTTCGCAGAGGCGGCCTCGATCGCCATGATCGCCACGATCATCCACATCAAGGTGGCCAAGTTCGTCGAGAAGCGCTACGACTACCGCGTCGACTACGGACAGGTATTGTAAGGAAATGAGAACTGACATCATAATAATTCGACCGTCTTCTCCTCCTGACAACAATAGCGCTTCGATGTGTCGTCAAGAAACTATTGCGCCTTCACAGGAGCTATACGCCCTTGGCTTCGTCGGAGTTCTGTCCTCCTTCTTCCCCGTCTTTCCCGTGACGTCCGGCTTTCAGCGATCAGTCGTCGGAGCGGCTGTAGGAGGGTCGACGCAGGTTTGGGGCCCAGGCTTGTGAAATTGTCGAGCTCCCTTTTTACATGTCCGCATCGGAAGCTTGGATCATTGTAAAGATTCTAAAGCTCGGAAAACAGACCTAGGCGTGCTCATTCAGCTCACATGCCTCTTCTCATCCCTGCTGCTCCTCACAGTCATTCTATACATCGGGCCCGCCCTGGAGTACCTACCGAAGTGAGCTTTGCATATATTGTTCAAGTCTAGGGTGGTGAGAAGCGTGGTCTTTTGAGAGACAATGTAACCGGTCTATTGAGCACCAGTTGCAGAGCTTCTTCCAAAAATTCTTACCCGATTATAGATGCGTCCTCGCTGCCATCATGCTCGTCTCGCTGAAGAACTCCTTCCTGAAGATCTGCGATCTCCGCAAGCTGTGGCCTACGTTCAAGATTGACGCGGTATGATTCTTTTTTAACCAATGCAACAGCTTGTCACCAAACGGTTGGCGAAGTTTTCGCCCCCCCCCCGTGTCTATTCCCTCCATGACGCTCCCTACGACACTGTGACCGCATCCGTTTCAGGTAATCTTCGTGGCGACGATGCTGCTGACGATCTGCTATGACATGACGTTCGGTCTCATAATCGCCGTCGTTTTTGCCTTCGTGACGACCGCGCTCAGGAGTCAATGGTAGTGTGCTAAAGTTTCTCTTTTCGTGAGCGGTGTTACTGACCAAAGGGTAAACTGCCTTGTATAAGGAATAATATATAATTCTGTAATTGATCGCATGGCGAAGCTTGGAAGACGACTGATATCCAACGGCTTTTCTCTCAATCAGGCCCAAATGGCACTTCCTGACGCGGGATGAGTCGGGCCGCTACACGGAGAGCTCCGTGGCATATGTGGACAGGTAGTAACGAAGTGGTATCAGCACGTAAATTATCGGACACCTTCAGAGACAGCATTGTGGTCACCTACGATGGACCACTGCTTTACACGGGGACGGGACGATTCATGCTGGTTACTTTTTGTGTGCTTGAATTCGATTGCTTCGACGATTCCTTGTGAATGGCGCACCAACATTTCGACGGATATATTCCTTTTCAGGCCATCAAGCAGGCGGTGACAAAGTATGTCACTCATCAGGTATGCTCAAACCTGTGTATGGCACCAGAAGATCCCCTTGGAGATCAACGAAGCGTCGTTCGCTACCATCGAAGACATGGTTGATCACGGTGACCAGAAGATCAACGACAATATTGCACGACTCCGACTGAGGAAGGGCAAGAAGGTCAAGAAGAGCGAGGAGATGATACGGTGGGTTGAAGGATGCTTGTGGGTTGATCAAACTGAAATGATTTGCAGCATGGTCATCGACACGACGCGCATCCCGTTCGTCGACTACGAGGGTGTGCGGACGCTGGAGAAGGTGAGATGTGGATTCGATGTCGTGTTTTACTCGACAGGTAAGCGATAGAAGAAGACGCGTGCGACCCTCTCGAGCACTCAAAGGCTTCCAGTTTTTGTTTTTCCAAATGGAAATATTTCTCTCCCTCGCCCATCCGAATGCTAACCCAAATAGAAGCCGTTTAGGAGTTAATTTTTCTTGGGACTGTAAAATCATCACAATTCACTACAGGTCTTCATCGACCAGCAGCACGTCGGCGTGGAGATCGTCTTTGTTGTCAATCGGGACGATCTCATTCGGAAGTTTGAAGCGACCGACTTCTACAAGGTCGTGGGGCGCGACCGCGTCTTCCCCACCATCGAGAAGGCTGTGGAGGATGGACTGTGAGTAATGTATCAAGTTTACTCGCACAATATGTTCAAGTGTCCGCATCGTGAAAGTGCTGGGACATTGTTTTGTGAAAGTGACATAGAACAGTTCGCTTTCACCTAGAAAACACGAAACTTCGCACTTACGTTTTCGTGGGTTGTGTTCGTCATGATCAAATAAAGCGAAGTATCTTCCAGCCAAAAGCACCACGCTCCACTCATCCAGCTGGACTCCGCCGTGACGACACTCTCCTCGCTGGACTGCTCGTCGCCACCGTCGCTGACTCTGTCCGGCCCGTCCTTTGATGGCACGCCGTGCTCCCCAGCGGCGCCGACCTCCTATCCCCTCACGAGTCCTTTCGTCGTGGGTGATGATGAGGCGAGTTCAAAATATCTATCGACTATCAATCGAATAGCTATCTACCCCTGAATCCTCTGCTCTATCTTTCCTAAGGGACTGTCTCTGAAAAAGGAGTGGTAAATAGCAAGGCCTCGGTCCTGACCCATCGCCGGTATTGTCAAGCGCCCAAGCAATTCTAACTTATCGATCGGCAGGCAAAAATGTCAGCTTCCCGTATCTCTGCGTCCTCAAGGAAGTGGCTGCTCTAATTTTGCAGGCTTCGGTTGGAATCCAGGTCCAACTAGCATGCAAAATTTCAGCTACGTAGCCCTTTTTGTGCCGGAGATATTATGAGATAAACACAGTGTCGCAGAATGGGAAATTAGAATTGCTTGGGCGCGAGACAATAGTTGCGCGCTCAAATTAGTTGAAGAAGATCAGCATTTCGGTTTCGCCGTAGTCTCGCGCTAAATCTCATTCACTCTAGATGATCCATTCATTTCCAGGATGCTCCCCCCACGCCCGCTCCGATGGGCGATCTCTTCCCTGTGACTTGGAGTCGCGGGCCGGTAGGAGGTGACTCACTCCGGGTTCCTCGAGGAGTGCGTCAACCGGTCACCTTCGACTATGAGGAGTTCCTCTACAGTGAAGATACCGAGAAGGAGCATCGGGTGTAAATATTGTGAATTTGTTATTGTAATTATTGTGAATTCATCCTAATCGGGTTTCCTATGCCAATTTTTGATAAAATAATATCTGTATTCTGCGTGTCAGGCTGCTTTCCATTATTTTTGTTGCCAGTAAGGATTTGTTTAACGACAGTGTATATCAGCTGACGTTGGAACTTCTAAAATAGAATATCTTTTTCGTGAAAGAGGCAAGAGGAAGCCGTAGGATGGAAAAGGTCGCGCTTCCATGTTTGTGTGCTGACATGAGTGGCAAGAAGGTTGTCCAAACAGAGGATTAACACGAGTCTTTCTAAATCTGCTTTTCTGGCCTGGATCTATTTCATGAGTCAGATGGGAGTCTACGAAGATCAAGGATACATCCATCCACACATCCGGAGCCTTCGTCACAAAGGGCGCACACATTATCACGCCTGGTCGAATTATCTCCTGCACGTAATTGAAGCGCTCGCTGTTTCTTCATTGTTGCTCGTGAAAAGCAGAGTGGCAATTTCAACCACCCGATTTGGTTCTATTCTGTTGGGGAACAGAGATGATATTGTCCGGTATTATAGTGATGCGGAGGCGACGCGCGAACTACCTTCGCGGTAAGCAGCGTAGTGATCTATCTTCTGCGGCAGAAGATAAATCACAACGCTGCTTACCGCGAAGGTAGTTCGCGCATCGCCTCCGCAGCACTATAATACCGGACAATAGATTTTGCCCCCATTTAGTAGCGAACATTTAGTATCGGGAAGGAGGGGACCCTTTCGAAAACAGCTCTCCGTTCGTTCACACCCGGTCCAGTAAGCTTCTGCTGGTAATTGAAGCGCGCTCTCTCCATTCCATTTTCTCATGCTTCGCAGACATGGACGGGTTGTTCTCATTGTTGGTGTCTTCGTTTGAAATCTATGTTGCATGATGCTTGATTATGATTGTTTAGCAAACCCACAAGGAAGTTCCAGTTTTATGTAGAACCACATGGGTGTCGGAATCCATATCAAATTTCACATCGAACTCTCCGTGTGCTTTGACACTGCTGAGATGCCGGAGGGAAGGGGATGGGAAAAGGTTACAACTAGAGAGTTCGAAGGAAGTCATTATCCTTGTGCAGACTGCGTCCTATTTTGCAGGAGAGGTCCTATTTCACTGTCTGGGCGGGCTTCCATCTCTTTTTCATTATCTCTTCCCTTCCTTGCGCAGAGCAGCGAAACGAACATCTCAGTGTTCTCTGACTTGATGCTTTCTAGTCGTGTCACTCCCGTGTCATCCTTATGACGATGTTTATGTTTCGACCGATTCAGTTCTTACTTCTAATATAGCACAGTTTCAGAGCGCCTTGCTTATTGAGTGAACGGGATTCGACATGCCGGGAGTCAAGGATCACGAGGTATCCTACCAACTTGAATTTATTACATTCTCACGGACATCCACTCTGCGGAGCCTGGAACCGACTGTGGTTGCGCGAGTCGTGAGAATAGTCAGGGTAGATTCTAGGTGAGAATCTGACTACTTTGGAAGTACCGTGAGTAAGTTAATGGTTTTCGATTGTTCATGATGTTGTATCCAAATCATGGTTTTACAGGTCAACATTTCTTCCAACGGCTCCCTAAATGAATCGCTCCTCATGCAGTTTCTCACGGACAACACCATTGCCGCGGCTGCGATACTCACCGTAAGGATTCATTGATCTTGACCAAGACAAATTAGTTTAGATTTCTCTTCCCGGATTGCTTCTCAACGTCTTTGCCGTTTTCTGTTTCACGAAGCATCGGAGTTTCCGCAACTCGTTTGGGAACCTGGCAGCGCTACATTCCGCAGCTGGTATTGTTATTGTCGGCGGAATGAATGTTCCAATACTCTCATCGCCCTGCGATCTCTCTCCAAAGTTATCTCGTTTCTCTAACCGCCAGACAACGAGAGAACAGTGGAGAGAGATCACAGGGCGATGAGCGTACAGTCAGGTACGTTTATTCCGCCGACAATATAAGGTATTCTCAAACATCTTTTTTCCTTGTTACGGAAAGAGCAGATTCGGCAGGGGAATATATAATAGACAGTCAACTGCATCTACTCCATATTCAGACGCCGGTGTCCTGTGCTGCTTTGTGTTCTGGGCTGTGCCAATGACACTCGCTGCCCCCGTCGACTACCTGACCACGGCGAACCTGAAGGTCGGCCAGTTCGCCATCTTCTGCCAGACGACCTCCTTCCACGCCATCCTGTTCATATCGCTCAATCGACTATTTGCCATCGTCGCGACACACAAGTACGTTTTAGAAATTTGAGACAGTTAATGATTTGAGTTTTGCAGATACCCGATTCTTTTCTCCGCTAGGAACACTCGCTTCATAATCGCCTGGATACTCGCTGTAAGCACGGCGTATTGCGCTGTGTATTTCATACGTGAGTGTTGGTTTATGCAATGTTTCCCTGGAGATCGAAGTATGGCACTCAATCTTCGACCATCACTATGTACTTTTTGAGGTTGTGGTGTTGCAAATGATGTCGTAACTACACATCAATCTGCCCTCTATTCCGCTCTATGCCATAATTTTTTCTTGAAATTAATCAAATTAGCTCCGTGGTGCTTCCTCGGAAATGACTGCTCATTCTCGTACACGAGGCAGACCGAACATAATTGGATTGCCAAGCCATGTGGACGAGACAGAGTAGAGACGCGTTTCACAGAATTGCGAACCAATTCAGTGACCTTACACGCTTGGTAAAAGTGCATGGATCTTGCACAATATTATCTTCTTAGCGCATGAGAAAATATTGATAGCTTTATGAAGGCTATAAATTTCTAATTGTCCCATGAAGAAAGCGAATCGCGTAAAAAGTTTTGGAAATGGCATTTGATGTAAAAAATATTTTTTTCAGCCTCGTGCGACTTCTTCTACTCCCCCAAGTCGCTGTACTGGGAATTTGCGAATTCCCCCTGCGGCAAGAGACTGTCGACTTACGTGGATTTCATCGGTATACGTCCGGGGACGCTACAATGAATAGTAAATCAGGAACAATCTCTCTGTTCGGCGTGATCATAATAACGGACCTCATCACACTGACTCGGCTGCGATCTGCGAACAGGGTGACGAGGACTTTGGAACATCTTCCCATATTGAGACTAATGGGAGCAATTTCGCAGAAGATCGAAATAAGAGAGTACAGCCCGTAGATCTGTCTATAGACTGATAAACCGTTTACCGATAAAATCCGATAAAACCGATAAAAATAAAACCGATAAAAACTAATAAAAGATAAAAACTCCACATAAACCAAAATATGGTTTATGAGTAGAAATTGGTTTCTTCATTTAACCAGGGCACATAGATAGAAAAAATGTAGATCTCTAGTCTCGTAAATGGTAACCGTGTTTCAGAGGCTCTTCGAGGTTCGTTCGTACAGCGATGCCTCCAATACCGTTCTGAATAAGCGGCGATCCAAGGAGATTCAGTTTTTCGTGCAGGTAGAACAAATACGATTTTGTCCATGAAATCATACTTCCAGGCCGTAATTGTCACTGTCCTCTTCGTTGGAGTCTTCGTTTCGTTTCACGTCCTTTCGGAGGTAACGTTATTGCCCTTTGCAGTTTAGCTATAAAGTAGTGATGAAATTAGGCAAAATGCAATAAAATATTACCGGCGAACCAAACGCGACTAAATTCGCATTCTGTCCGCCCTGTTCTCTCTCCATTTAAAACTGGGGTTATCTGTCTCATCGTAAGGCAGGTTAGAGAGCATTGAGGGAGATAGCATCCCGGTGCGAAATGAAGACGAGTTTGGTTCGCCGATAATAACGAAATTGACAATCAGAAAGGAATAATCTAGACACTCTTTAGTTGACTAACTCGCGCTGGGGTACCTTCGCCACGACAACGCTTGCATGGAGTATCGGTCACGCTGGGAGTGGGTGAGCATTTTCTCCGAGACAGGAATAGTAGAACAGTTGATGCAACATTGATTTTGAAGGAAAATCACTATGAAGGCAGTGTGATTATTTGAGTTCTCCCAATCCTTTTTCGATCTCATCACTTGCAGTGTTATTGTCGTGGCTTTCAACCGCGAGATCCGCCGCCTCCTCGCTCACCCAACCCAATTCTTCGCCCTAACATCGCAGCAATATTCCGGTCCGCATGTTGCTAGGGTAAGTTTCAAAATATCTTTTTAAAGTTATTTATTTTAAAGAATCATTTTTAGGTGACGCCTCCGCTACCTCAAGCACTTCCTCCTACGCAGCCCTCTACCCAGCCTACGCTTACATGAGATGTTTCGTTTAGTGCGTTCCTATCAGCAATAAAATACGGATACCACTTTCTATGATCTAGAGCACCAGGATTCATGGGGTTCACCGAGAGAGAATTACGATTGACAACTGGATCTTGTTGAAGACTTTTTGTTGCGGACCTTTCAGGCAGCACGATCTGCAGTGTGCGTTGGCAAGGTATTTCACGATTCTTGCGTCATGCAAATTTATCATGACGACGTTTTTACAAAGCGATGATTTCATAATTACAAAACAACATTGGGATCTCCGGATCCTTTCTTCAACTTTAATTCAGGAACCAGAAAGCGCTCATGGTAACTGCAAATCCGAGCAAACTCGACAGTGTCTGAAATGCGTATATTTATATAAAAAGATATTTGTGTATATATTTATGTAAAATTTTTTATGTAATATAAAAAGAAAAAGGAAATGTACCTTCACAGCGGCACTTTCAACACTCTTCCTCGAGCTGTTGGGCTCATCAAGACACTTTTGCAGAAAGTCGCTCATGGTTACATTCGTCTAAAAGTGTAACTAGATACAGATATAATGCAAAGACGAACATCGCAGTTGTCCTCAGCACAATAGTAATCGAATACCATGAAATCTGCCTCAACGCACTGAACAGGATTTGACTGAAAAAGTTTATTTTGTGCAATCGTAAACTGAGAGAAGTAACCTTGCTGAGTGACACGACGCGATCCTGTCTGGACATTGTCCAATTGACTTCCTTGGAGACGGAAATGTCGTAAACCCCTTCGAATCGAACGACGCAGTGAAGGACCGAGTCCTTTTGGGAGAAAAGGCTCTGCCTAAAATATAATATAAGGAAAGTGAACTTTTGTCTAACAATAATGTTCGCAAGGGAGCTCAGTGCTGAAAATTTGGCAGATCCAAACGAAAGGCTGATTCTCAAGATACATGTTTCGTTAGAAATGGTACATTTTTCGCTAAAATCGCTGGCTTTTCAGATCAGAGCTCCCGTCTTGGATATAAGAGGGGTGCATAAAAACCCAAATGACGAAATATTGTGCAATACGAGAGACGCAGAGAAACGCGGGCTCTCTGCGTCTCTCGTATTGCACAATATTTCGTCAGTTGCGTTTTTTATGCACCCCTCTTATATTTTACCGATAGAAAGTATCTCCGTTGATCCATTTGACTAATCCATCGCGAAGGTAGTACGTGGAGTTGCAGATTCGGAAATCGATTTCAACTGAAATAGCCAAAATGCAACATTTCATGGCATGCGTCACATACACTTGTTGAAGAGGTCCGTGGCCGTGACATTGCTCTGAAAAAGTCACATTATACGTAATTTCACAATTATATTTGCATGAAAATGGCATTTGGCGTTCGTGTAGCCGAAAGTATTTAATCATGGACTGTTCAAAAGCGCGTATAACACTGTCCATGAGCTCGATTAAAGGAGGGGTTTGGGGACCTTCGGTGTCGAAATTTGGCAGCTTGCCAACAGAACAACTTTACTAATTAATCACTGACAGATAACAGTGACACAACTCATGGTGCGCAAGGTGAGAGATCTGAGGATTTGGCGAGCTGCCAATATTGTAGCAGGTGCGAAATTTGAATTTCGCGCCGTCCCTGTTTCTCAGGGGAGCTTTCTGAACGCTGTATCTAACGATAGAAACATCCAAATTCTTAGTGTCATATACCATTCGATAGGGTTTTTCAAGCTCTACCACCAGAACACTGTCACTTATGAGACTTGGAAGGTCCCCGAACCCCTCCTTTAAAGCAGTGTACGTCTACCGGTTACAGAAAATTATAAGAGACCGCCGAAAAAAGAAAAAAGTATACGTCGTGAACAGAACACCCAACTAAACTGGAGACCGTGGAATAGTTCAAAATTCTATTCAACGGACTCCGCACATGTGTGCACGACATATACCTTTTTAGTTTTATTAGGCGGTCTCTTATATGTATAGGGAATCTGAATGAAGTCTTACATCACAATTGTCTCCAATGCAGACCATTTGAAGACCTAATTTTTGCTTGCGATTAACCTGAATGTCACCAGAGATATTTCCCATTTCCGAAAACAATTACTTGGTCTTTTATCCTGGGTTCGCCGCATTCGAGGAATGGACGGGAAGGATTAAAGTTTTTGCCTGCAATTCGTGTCGTATCGAGTAGCTATTGTCCGGTATTATAGTGATGCGGAGGCGACGCGCCAACTACCTTCGCAGTAAGCAGCGTAGTGATCTATCTTCTGCTGCAGAAGATAGATCACTACGCTTACCGCGAAGGTAGTTCGCGCGTCGCCGACGCATCACTATAATACCGGACAATTAAGCAATGTTGTACGTATTTTTTCCTATGTGCTGTTGAGTTTGCTCCATCTCCTTTTGAACAGGAAAATGAACGAACAACTGTAGGCAGAAAGTGCGTCAACACTAATGAAAAAGCGCATTTTCCCCACGAATATAGTCGCCTACAGGAGATACTGGGAGCATTTTCATTTTATCCCCCTTTTTCGTAAAACGCGTGCACAATCGAGGTGCGCAATGCAAACGCACTTTGCGATTACGGAGAAGTCTAAATAAGTGCCAAAATGAGACTGACCACTGTAATAGATTCGGGTGCAGTAACAGTATCGTTGAGTGGGCGCGATAAGAACGGTCGATGCGTCCTCTTTGTACGCAGTTCTCAACAGCAACTCGCCGCTGCAGAATCCAGCCGACACTAAAATCATGTTTCATTTTCCCGGTAAACTGGGCTTAATAGAGGGTGCCATTAAAAACAACATTTGTTAGAGACAACAAAAGATAACGTGAAACGAGAGACGCAGGTTTTGTCTGCTTCCTGCGTCTCTAAATTTCATGTTATCTCTCTTCAATTTTCTTTTTTTTTATGGCAAACTCTTATACCATTTCCAATTGTAAGCCATAAATGTGTGTTCCAAAACGATTCCCAACCTCCATTCTCCCTCAGAAACGTTGCATTTTTCACGTTGTTCTGCATGGATTTCTGTAATGTAAACTTGAAATTGAATTACATGGAACATGTTATATTACGACATTGTTAAAGGAACACTATTATATTATACTCGGAAAGAGCGTTAAAATGCTGCAAGCTGAAACCAAACATTTTTAGCGATTTTTCTATGAATTGTTATGATTTTTCAATGGTTGCTATTACGGTACAAAATGTGGATAGTTTGTAGCCTGCTAAAAATCGTTTCCCGCGATTCCCTCCTCAAGAGATCTACAAATGTCGTTTTCATGTGTTCGTATGGTTGGGGAGCTTCTTCTCCTCACGATATGAAAAGAAAACGAACTTCTAAATGTAGATCATGCGGATTTTTATCGATATTTGTAACGAAAGTACAAACTACTTTCTCACCACGTTTTATACCGTAATCGCGACCTTTGAAAAATGATAACAATTCAGAGAAACTTCGCTTAAATAAATGATTGGTAACATCTTGTACAATTTTCAATTGTGGGTCGGCTCCTTTAAAGAAGGAGTAGGAACAAGACTCCGGTCCGTAAAACAGCTGTAATCTTGCTCCTACTCCTTCTTTAAAGAAGGAGTAGGAGGAAGTTTAGAACAACTGGGAAAATTGTGGCTGAAGTGCACCGTGGCATGTCTCTGATCAGGATTTTCATAACATAAGTAATCATAGAAGTGTCTCCTTCATTAATGAAATAAGCTCTTACATCGCAATTATCGGTCGTGCACCCAAAATAGTACTCCGGATAGCCGTGTCGATCGTAGTTATAAATGATGAAAAACGGCGCATCGATAGTCACGTTTAGTGTACTCCAGAGGGCAACGCTCAGATATGGAATCTGGTCTTCTGCAATGCTTTTAATATACAAATTCATTTTAGTTCCGACCTATTTCCACTTCGTGTTTGTCGAACACGGCGAAAATGAAGCAATATGGAAATTGGCCTTTGAGCAGTTCGAAAGACTCGTTGTCGGCAATCGTCTTTCCATTGCAGCGCTGATGGGGCTCCCATCCTGCGAGGTCTCATTTATATATTAATTTCCCGCCATTAAAATACCACAAGCAATCGAGGCGAACGCAATGAGCGCCAGTAGAAGAGGCAACGGGTGTACGATCTGGTCATGAATATTTTGTAGTTTATAAATAAAAGTAAACAAATAAAAATAAATAGGTATAAATTAATTTTCACCATTGGAGCGAACGGGGATGGACGAAGACGATGAGAAGTCACGACTGAACAATGCGAGACGGCGGAGCGATGTGGACAGAAAACGAGACAGACGTCGATTTTGCAGAGATCGATTCATCACGCAAAATTTATCAGACAAATCTCATGGAGATTTCGTGAACTGCAAGTTGAATTTTGCGATCTTGACTCGGAGTCAGTTTGTTAGTGTCCAGAGGACGATTTATCCCTCAATACAAGAGCCAGGAAGTTCCTGCGAACAGTACAATTCCAAGGAAGTTCGGAATAGTCTGAACAGCGTATATTGATTATTGAAGTTAAAATGACTGTTTTACCGTCCCTACTTCGACCCCACGCGTTAGGTTACTTTCACCTGATGTTCATTCCTGTATTGTTCCGATCAGTTGACCCACATGAACGTTGTCTTCATTTTCGTTCCCTTATAATAATTTTTCCCTGCTGATTCATTGGTATTGTTTCCTTGTTAGCCGACCAACTTCGGATGCTGTTATGTTTTGGCGAAGCAGAACGGAAAGGAAAGAGAGGGGCTCGGAAGACATTAGTTATGCCGCGGCCTTTTCGTTACAAGACGCTGTCATCCCTGGATACGTATTGTCCAAGGGCTGCTATGCCTACATACACTGAACCGGAGTCTTTCAAGCTGACTGGGCTCTCCTTGTCCCTGGTACTTCTCGTGCTGAGATAATAGGTCCTAGTCAGCTACTTTGACGTTTCTGAAGATGTACCCTGTACTCATCTACGTCCCCCTTGTTCGGTTGCTAGAGGAAAAAGAAAAGGGAAAAGAGAACGGGAGAGTATTGTTCGAGACTCAGAAGAGCACCCACCAGTAGCCATGGGACACGTGCGCTTCTCTCTGTCATTTCGCCTCTGATCGCTGTTTTCGAGACGGCTGGAGAGACGGCTGGTGGATCCTTTCAAATATCTTTCAGAATTTGTCTTACTCTGCGTTTGCTTACTGTTTTCCATTTTTGCAGTGAGCTGAGTGCACACTGTTCCTGCTTCTAGTAGCTTTCTACCTCGCAGTCTTTTCCGTACGCATGAATTTCGTCGCATAAAAACAATTGTTTTAGCCATGTCGGGCACGGACACCATAATAATGATCATTCTCATCATCCTGCTACCTCCGGTTGCAGTTTGGTGGAAGGTGCGTGGCTCATTGGAAGTGCTCTCTTCCGGCGGATTTCGGTCCCGGTTTCGATCCCCGAAGATGTCGTTGCTTTTGCAGGACCGCGCGTGCACGAACAGCGTGTGGATCGACCTGTGCCTGTGCCTCTTCTTCTGGCTCCCGGGAATTCTCTACGCCCTGTGGTATTGCTTCTTCCGTTGAAGAATAGGATGCCGCATCATGCGATCCGCGAAATGCATAAACACGTTCATTCTGTACAATAAATAACATGATGGGCTTCATCAGAGTCGGGGAGTAAAAAATCATGCGGAAGTAACATCACCACTGAATCCTGTAGTCGCGTCCGCCATTGTTGTCCCACGCGTCGGTTCCTGCGGAGGTGCAGCGCAGACAGAAGGAGAGCTCCTGCATATGACATTGTGGTTATGGTGATGGAATACCTCACGGGAAATGGCTTCCAATTCCGTCATTGCCGTTATTATGCCAGCTATGTACAAATGCGTCATACTTTTCCCTCACATTTGAAATTCCGTAACGTTTGGCAACTTGTGTTAGGCTATATCACCAAGGGATCTTTCACCAACGATGACCAACAAGTCGACCATATTCCGTCAGTATTTGAAATAAGGATCGTTTCCTGACATGAATGCCCGAGGGAATGCAGAGATAGAATCGGAAGGCGTCCACTCCGCCATCCACGGCATGCGAGTAAACAGCTGGCGTTTCCTTCACGGACCTCCAGCCGTCGGTCGACCAACGTACCGAAACCTGACAATGAAGATTCTAGAAAATGTCGTCCACGGAAATAGATTACTCATCCATGCTAACTTGTCTCTCGCAAGAAACATTTTCTAAATTTAGTTTTGAATTGGATATCCCTTTCCTTGTTTTTCGATTGAATTTGAATCAATTACAGGCGATCCATGTTGGTGCGAAACGCTCTCAATTGTCTCTAACTTGTCGGACGACGAGAGAAACCTGGTTTTATGACGAATAGATTACTTACACTCTTCTCATACGCCCGATTCGCGACGTAGACCAGGCCAGCGAGTCTTCTCGAGTCTCCTCCCTCGCAGTCCACGAAGGACAGAGCGATTCCCTGTCTCCTCGCCTTGTCGATCGAGACGGCAAAGGGGCATCGCAGAACAGGGATGGAGAGTGATGCGATTTCACTGAATTAGAAATAAAGGTTTAAATTAATTTAGTAATTATTGTTCAAAAGAGTGTTACGAGGTTGAACATATTTTTCTCTCCATTTTAACAGGCTATAAAAGTGTTCCATACCAACTTGACGCTTCGCGGCTCAAATCCCCCGCACTCGCCACGTATACGAGGACGAGGCCGTGGGAATCCGCGAAGCTCACCTTTTTGCGCGGCCTGAGCTTTCGGAGTTATACTTTCTGTTGCTATGTTGAAGGGACCGCTGGGTGAAGTGAAATTGATTCTAACCTAAAATTCTTTAAAGCTATGCTCTTTGTATTTCTTCTGCGAAAAGGATGAAAAAAGCTTGGTGAGTTTGCTGGTCATCGCCTGAAGGCTCTGACGCAATGAAGGCTGTGGGCAGGATTGTTTGGTGGTCTTGTACTCAAGCCATAGATTCAGTTGAGATAGGGCTTATAGACAGGGAGCCAAGAAGGTGCCACGACAAACGTACCGATCACCAGCCTCCTCCGCCGACGACCGACTGCTCTCCGGATCGAGGGACTCCGGCTGACAAATAAGAAGTGCTACTCTCACTAGACCAAAGTCCACTTACCTCCTCCTCCTGGTCGTCTTCGGGGGCGTCGCGTTCCCTCATGAGTTACTGCTAGTAGTAATCCACTCATCTGAGCTCCTTATATCCCCTAATCCCTCGGAATGTTCCAGATATGACGCCGGCATTTTCTTGTGATTTCCGCATCAACACTCCCACGAGGTGCGGCTACGTGCATTTGAACGCCGTCTCCCTATCTCTCTAGACGAGGGGAGAGGAAAGGTAGAGGAAGAGAGAAGCAAGAAATAGAGAAAACGTGTGTAGTCGCCAATCAGTGTTGTGTCTTTCTCTTTCCAATGAACTTTGAGCCCGCTCACAGTGCGGTCAGTCGGGTGATTGCGAAAGAGCAATAAACAATAACACCTGGCGACAGGGTGTTGTGTTGTTGCGGTGTGCAATCATATGCTGCCCTTAACTACAAAAGGTGTATCTACTGACAACGCGATCAAATTTTGCTACTTCGAAGTAAATCCTGCAATTAATCTGGTCCATGGTTCCGAGAACCGCATGTGCGAACAGGGAGCTCTCGCTGACTATGTGCAGTCGGGTTCGCAGTGCAGCCAGTCGGGTTGCGAAAGTGCTGGCACAACAATAACAACTGGCGACAGAGTGCTCTGTTCGCTTCAGACAATGAATTACTACTCCGGTTGGTGCAATCATGCGTAAAGTATAACATGACTATGTTTTGTTGCAAAATGTTCAAAATGTGCTATTTAACAGATGTACACCTCTCACCTTCGCGCCATTTGCGCTGCGGCGTTACTCATCCGTTATTTACCATTTCATCAGCACTCTCATTTTTCCGCGCTTATTCAAACCGCTTATTGTCCGCTATTAATGGGATGCGGATGCGGCGCGCAATAAACAGCATAACGAATGTAATGAAGCTTGATGAATCATTCATAGCGCTGTTTATCGCGGAGGCATTTGCGCGTCACTTTAATTCTGGGCAATACATTTCTGCATTAGGTCAATTGATATCGGCTATTTTAGGTCATAATGGACCACGCTACTCGCGGTCTCCACGTCCAGATCGATCATTCCAAATTCCCTGACAGGCGAACACTCATTGTACGAAATCGCAAGTTCGTTGTCAGCGGAACGGTAGGTATTTGAAGTTCGAAGGACGTATTCGATGCAATAGTTACATGCAAACTCGCAGTCTTTCCTTTTACAATCTAACGGAACTTTTGCAGTACTTAGCCGTACGCTCTCCATACTTCCGTCGTTTGTTCTACGGAACGCCGGCGGATGTGGCACAGGACTTCTTCACTATCGACGCCGATCCCGCCATCTTCGAGGACCTCATCGACATCATTTATCCATACACCAAATCGACGTCCTGTGAGTATTCCGAAGATCGGATCAAAAAGCCAGCCTTTCATTTGCGTTTAAGAAATTATTGGTATTCCGTTTTGCGGATCCCTGAAGTCGAATGTTAAGACGACCTCAGCCTTATCAGTAGTAGATTGCGGATTTGTAAAATAATTCCCATATTAAATGTTTATCGATTGGTTCAGGCTGCGCTGAATGCTCTGGAAAAGGCATTGATCGACTTGATCTGGCAGTACGTCTGGAGTTCAAGGATGTCATTGAGAAGCTGCTCGATCGTTTCGTAAGCCTTTCGACAATTTGCTGCTAATGCAACCAAAAAGCATGGTGTACTCTCGTCTGCCTGTAAAGTGCACTCTTGCTTGCGCGAAGTGCACTTTACAGGCAGGCGAGATTTACTACACCACACTTTTAGTTGCACCTATCTTATATGTTCTCAGCTCCACTCGAACGCTCCCAACGAACTTCTTCTCTGTCTCGAAAGGAACGGTGGCCTCCGATAAGCTTGCTACGCGTTCCGTAAATTCAAAGGCCTGCAGGACTTCGTGAACCATTTTGAGGTTTCTACTTACGTTATGCTCCAGGCGGAATACTACGATTGTGTGACAGATCGGTATTATTAAATAAACTCTTCAGTACAATGGCCATAAGCTCTCGTCCGGTTTGGCCAAGCACGCTGCTGACTACTTCGGGATGCGGCAAGAGGAGCATGCCCTTTTCAAGTATGTATCAATGACATGTATTAGTGAACTCAAAATGCGAAATTTCCTTATCCCATCGTTACCAATAAATTGAAGTGGTAAATTATGTTAAACCATTGCCAGGGACGACAACATGAGAATACACACCGTCGAAAAGTTCTATCCTGACGCACGAATCGTCATCGTCGATGGCAAGGAGTACCTCGTGTCTGCTACGGTAAACCACTTTGCTAATCGTCATTGAGGAGGCATTGAGACCGAGAGTGTGCTAACATAAATTTGTTTATTCGAGGAATCGCCTTGCCATATGTACTAACAGCGGCATTGATATTATAAGCAGCACCTTCGATTGTATACTCCGGACATCTCATAGCCATTCCGGCCGAAAAATGTAAGATTGGTTTGCAGACGCTATCCATGCACTCGACGAGTCTGAAGGAATTCTTCTACGGCGTTGAGAAACAAGACACCGAGATCGATGCTTTTAAAGACTTATCCACGTTCGAGGCCTTTGTCGAAGCGGCTTACGGCAAAGTTTTCGGCGGTAAGTCCCGGGCCATAGAAGATGCCAATTTTTGTTACCGGATAATTACACAATATTAAAATTAAGATGATCGGATCACCACGGATCTTCTCAACGTTTGCAGCACCATCAAAGCTCCGCTTCTACACGACATTTTCGTAACGACCGTCGAAAAGGTTTCGCTTTAGTCTTGAAATGGCTTCTATGAAAGGTTGCCGTCTAGCTGCTCACTGGACAAAAGTAATGTATTATTCAGAGTCCCAATGAACTGCAGATTTCAGCAGTCTATATGATGATGATTGTTTTCATCACTCGAATAAATTTGATATAGGTACAATTCTATAACGATACAACTCATAGGCATTCAACGACCACTACCCCGCCCGAGACGGAGCCATCAAGGTGCTGCGACACGCTGAATTTGAGGGCAAAATGGACCGGAACTGCATCGTATGAACCTAAAAAATATTAACGCTGCTCGTACTCCTAAATTAAGGCCCGCAGTAAATAAGTTTGTCACAGATCCGTTTCGCTGCTCATATGACCGAGCTGGACCTCGCCGCTCTCTTCGAATACCTCAGCGCGGAGTCGTGCGCTCTCGTCGCGACGACACTGGCTATCATTGCGAAAGGACAAATACAGGTCTTCCTCAAGTGCGCTGGAAGTAAGTCGCTTTCATTCCGGCTCATGCTATCATTCCGAGGAAGGAATTTTTGTCACAGGCTGCAAAGGAATTAGTACACCTTTTTCGCTCTAATTCTGATTATCCACCTCTATGTTTCATTCTCGATGCAGAGATAAAGAAAAGAAGTAGGAATTTATGATCCACTTGATGTGTCGGCAATATTATCAAAACATACAAATTAAATTATGTTAAATCCAGCAAGTATGATGAATCATTTAGACCAAATTCTAATTTTGATTGTTTTTTCAGGAACATTCACCCTCTATCCGTTCCTCTGCCAGGATGTCTACGCCGTGAAGCTCATGGGCCAGCAGTTGACCGGCGTTCCGACGGAGCAGCAAAGGATTATTTTCGGCAGTAAATTAATTATCAAGGGTTCCTACCACCAACGTTTTCGTTATTCTGGTCGTGCACAAGCTGGTCCTTTTTCGGAATACAATATTTCTTCAGGCCGCCAGCTTGAAAACGGAGTTCCGCTGTCGGAGTATCATATGACTGGCGAGGAAACGCTGCATCTCGTCCAGCGCTTACGAGGATGCTAAGGATGCATCAAACATTTAGCATATCTATTTTCGCTTTTCCTAAAATTTCCTGGATTTTTAAATCTGAATTCATTGCGATTTACTCACGTTGTACAATCGTAAATCCGTATGATTCAAATTCGCAGCTCTTTGACTTTTGCCAGCCCTTTTCCAAGCCATTCACACCATGTCTCTAAATCTCTTTTGTAGCATCAACGTCTCTGCCGATCATCAAAGAATCCATAACTTCCGAATATTTACCAGCCTTGTTCATACCGAATTTTCTGTGGTTCTTCTGAAGGATGTCCGAAAGATGAAGAATAATTTAAAATTTATGTGACCCCAAAACATTATATCAGGGCGCTCAAGTGCGGAAACCCGTACGTGGAACCTTGATAAATACTAATGATTTCGTGATCTATGCCATGTATATTTGCTGGATAAATATACAGAATGCCGTCTCGTCGATATTGCAACAGTGGATTGATTTGGCAAGCAATGGCGGCAGAAAAGGAATCGAATGACAGCGCGGAAGGAATAAGTAATACTCCCTTGCAAACATGACTCGATGGAGGCTGTCGAAACGGCCCTACTTCCTTTACTTCGCTGAAAGATCGGTCAATAATAACAACGGGCACAGGATCTTTTGCCAGATACAAGGAAAGAATTGAATTCCTTTTTTGCAATCTCGAAGTAGTAAGAAGTACCATTGTATGTATATTGTGACGGATTACGAGCGAATTCTGGTCCGTAAAACAGCTGGGGAAATTGTGAGAGGTATAAATTGGCACGGTTTGGCTCAATAACAATATATTTTTCGGAAACTCATTTGTATTCAGCAACAGTACCATTGTATTGTGTACTTTGCGTCAAGTGGATGGAACGTGGATGGACCCAGCCTGTTCCTGTCTATCTCGCCGCTGGCAACTGTAGATGAAACGTGTGCTAAGCACAGAAACATCGGAAAAATATTGTCACCCCGTGGGTTCTGCACAATATGTCTCTACTGGCCATACTACGATACACGTTGCTCGTACTCCATACGCACTCCGTCTTCAACACCGTGATTTTTCAAAAAAATTGCTAAAAACAAATGTGCAGCTCTCTGAATGGCGCCAAATTTGCGCTGCGGTGCTAGTTCATTGCAGGAGAGTGCCCTTCACTCATCAGTACAACCATTTCGACACCATTCGAAGTTTCACTCTTTCAAATCGGTTAAAATATCTGAATCAGGCCATTTGACACCAGAAACTTGAGATTTAAGTCATAATGAACAACACTACACGAGGACTCCACGCACAGATCGATCATTCCAAATTCCCAGACAGGCGAACACTTTTTGTTCGAGATCGCAAGTTCGTTGTCAGCGGAACGGTAAGTGTTTTAAGTTCGAAGGATGTATACGATGCTATATTGTGATGGTGCACAAGCTGGTCATTTTCGCGTTCCGTTTTCACCTGTGACATGCCCCCTTGCGTATTGACGAGCCCCCAAGCAATTCTAATTTCCCGTTCCGCGACGCTGTGTTTATCTCCATAGTCCCTTCTGTATCTCCGGAACAACAAGAGCTACGAAGCTGAAATTTTGCATGCTAGTTGGACCTGGATTCCAACCGAAGCCTGCAAAATTTCAACTTCGTAGCTGTTGTTGTTTCGGAGATACAGGAAGCTGACATTTTGACTCCCGATCGATAAGTTAGAATGGCTTGGGCGCTTGACAATACCATGTGTAAGAGGAAGGGGGGGGGGTGAAGCATAGGTGTAAATGGAACGCGAAAAGGACCAGCTTGTGCACCACCACAATAGTGACACGGCGAAACTCGCAGTCTTTATTTTAACAATCTAACTTAACTTTTGCAGTATTTAGCGGTGCGCTCTCCATACTTCCGTCGATTGTTCTACGAAAAGCCGGAGGACATCGCCAATGACATCTTCACTATCGACGCCGATCCCGCCATCTTTGAGGATCTCATCGACATCATTTATCCATACGCCAAATCGACGTCTTGTGAGTATTCGGACGAGTATATTGGAGTTGACCAGATCACAAGCCTGCATTTAATTTGCGAACAAGAAGTTATTGGTATTCCGTTTAGGGGGCCCCTAAAGTCAAATTTTTAGACGACAGTGGCCGTATCCGTAGTAGATTTTGGATATGTGAAAAAGTCCCCATTTTAAATGTTTATCGATTCGTTCAGGCTGCGTTGAATGCGCCGAAAAAGTTCATGAGCGCCTTGAGCTGGCACTGCGTCTGGAGTTCAAGGATGTCATTGAGAAGCTGATCGATCGTTACGTAAGCCTGTCGAAAATTTGCTGCTAATGCAACTAAAAAGCATGGTGTACTAAATATCGCCTGCCTGTAAAGTGACCTCTTGCGTGCGCGAAGTGCACTTTACAAGCAGGCGAGATTTACTACACCACGCTTTTAGTTGCACCTATCTTATATGTTCTCAGCCCCACTCGAACGCTCCCAACGAACTTCTTTTCTGCCTCGAAAGGAACGGTGGACTCCGTTATGCTTGTTACGCTTTCCGCAAATTCAATGACCTGCAGGGCTTCGTGAAGGATTTTGAGGTTCCTACATACTTCCTCCTCTAAGCATCATTCCACGATTGTGTGACAGCTCGATATTATGAAACTTTTCAGTCCACTGGCCATAAGCTCTCGCCCGGTTTGGCAAAGTATGCCACTGACTACTTTGGGGAGCGGCAGGAGGAGCATGCCCTTTTGAGGTATGTATCAATTAGTTACATTAATAAATGTATGTGCACTCAAAATGTGACCGTTTCCTTATGACAGTAAAGGGAACAGATGAATGCTATGAAACCATTGCCAGGGATGACAACATGAGATTACACACCGTCGAAAAGATTTATCCCGACGCACGAACCATCATCGTCGATGGAAAGGAGTACCTCGTGTCTGCTACAGTAATCCCATTTTGCTAATCGTTATTGAGTAGGCATTGGGACCGAGCATTTGCACAATTTTTTCATTTTCTGTTAATTCTGAGAAACAATTTCGAGGAATCGCCTGTTCACGTAGTAATAGCGGCATTGAACGTATACGCAACACCATATTTACATGCCATAGACCGTCTGGCCGAAAAATGTCAGATTCCTTTACAGACGCTATCCATGCACTCGACGAGCCTCAAGGAATTCTTCTACGGTGTTGAGAAGCATGAAGCTGAACCTGGTGCTTTTAAAGATGTATCCACGTTCGAGGCCTTTGTTGAAGCGGCCTACGGCAAAGTTTTGGGTGGTAAGTTCCGGCAAATGAGATCGTGTTAGTTTCCGGACGACTGCACAATATTAAAATTAAGATGAACGGATCACCACGGATCTTCTCAACGTCTGCAGCACCATCAAAGCTCCGCTTCTACACGACATTTTCGTAAAGACCGTCGAAAAGGTTTCGCTTTAGTCTTGACAAGGCTTCTATGAAATTTTGCCGTCTAGCTCATGCTCACTAGACAAAGTAATGTAGTACATTTACGAGTCCCTATGAACCGCAGTTTCAGCAGTCTATATGATGATGATTGTTTTCATCACTCGAATAAAATTGATATAGGTACAATTCTTTAACGATACAACTCATAGGCATTCAACGACCACTACCCCGCCCGAGACGGAGCCATCAAGCTGCTGCGACACGCTGAATTTGCACACAATCTGGACCGGAACTGCATCGTATGCGGCTAAAAATAATTAAAGAATAACTAGGAAGAACTTCTTGGCAAAATGCCAGTAATAATTGGAGTGCATTTGTGCAGACGTCGACGAATGGAAATATCACTTCTGAGTCTCATACAGTACCGTGCAAAAGTCTTTTCCTACTTTTTCAAAGTGCCATATCTTTGGGATCCCTGATCGCTCGGAGGCGATCTTGGGCGGAAACTGTCGCTCAACGTCTGGCCCACGCTACTGCATAGCCCGCGTAGCTGAGCACTCCTGGCGCTGTTCTATATAATTCGTCAAAAATAGGTAACTTTTTGACATACTTCATTTTTTACCCCGCCTTTCCATACGGGCTCCATAAATTCCGAGATATCGTGCATACTGATCAGCAAGTCCACGCGGTCACGGCCACCAAGTGGTATCCCGGGGAAAAATTTCTACCGAGAACGCCAGGCGACCGTAAAATGATGTTCAATTTTTTCAAAATTCCATAACTCAGCAACGGAACGTCCAAATGGCATACTTGAGGTGTCGTTTTGCTTCGCACGTGCTACCCTTCCATTTGCATTATGAGCCGCCTCCCGTGGTTAAGAGATTCGGATAATCGATCTTTCAATTTTTCTCAAGTTTAGCAGATCTCAATTCTTAGGGAAAAAATGGGCGGTAGCTATTCTACTACCAGGCACGCATCTCTGACCCTAGTGAACATTCGTGCCAATTTTCATCGAAATCGGGCCAAAGATCAGCGAGATATAGGGAAACAAACCATCAAACCGTCTGTTTTGACCTCGCCAACTTGACAAATGGAGAATTCAAGAAATCTTCCATGGCAGTGGTCCTAGAGCCTCGGGATCTTGACCTACCCCTACTAAATCGGCCACGGGGAGTCGATTCCGCATATTCCCAAAATCCGTAAATTCCAGTTTTGCATA
>JACMIG010001058.1:9989-23411 GCA_014805385.1 Levipalatum texanum
CCAAAGCTCAAATAATGATTATTTCTGCGGTTTGTTTGCTCTTACTGGTAGCTTGCCATGCCAAGAATCAGCAAAAAATAGAATGAACGTGAAAAATGCATAACCCAGCTCTTTATTCACGAATGGGCGGAATGGGCAGCCCGGGGACGCCCAGGGCGCCCATTAGGCCATTGGAAACCTGCAGGACTGTAGCTCGATCTGACATTGTTTTCAAAAAAATCCTGAACTGGGGGAAAATCTATGCAGAGATGACGTCAGATGTCTTCTGACCTCTTCATAAACGCTGTAAGTGAGGTACGAAAGTTCATGAACTCGGGTGCGCGGACGGAGTTCGATAGACTTACACGATTAATAATTTGTTGTGATGTGGCCTACGTACTAGCATGCAATCGACAGGAGCCATAATCGATGGATATAGACGGAGAATGAAACGTATTTAAAAATGCTTTCGATAAGAATTTCACACCGATGTGATACGTTTCAAATGATCTTCAACTAATGATTCCCCTAGTTCCAATAATGTGAGTGCGCTCGACAAGAATAAAAATAATTAACGATGATCGTTGGATTGGTCCTCGGAAGACTCCACCTCCTAACGCCTTTTCCTCTCTCATCTCATACCCTTCTCCACCTTCCCCTTTCTCGATTACCTCTTCTCCCTCCGCGATGGACACGTTGTTGTCGGTTTTCTTGCCCTTGGCAACGCGGTTGGCTGCGCGTCGAGCGCATCTAAATCAAATACAAGTTTTTATGAAAATAAGCATGACCTCGGCTAATTGTAAGAATTATTTTTATTTGAAATATTAAAATCGGTATACCTGCACCAGTAGTTGACGTGCATGTACGAGACGAGCTTGAGGGATCCGACGACAAAGTACGAGAGGGACGCTGCCGCGTAAAGGGGATTGCCCTGGAAAAAACTGTATTTATAACGGCTCTAATCAACATTAATCCACAGATCGAAGAAGAGGGCAGTGTAGTTTATGTTTCAAAGCTAATGCTTTAGTCAGTATTAACTTGGAAAAATGATATCATCAAGGTTCGGCTCGAGGACAAAAACGCACTGCGATCTGCTTCATCAAATAAACGATATCGATGCCGGAAATCACTTCCGGTACTTTTTTTTTATCGAATTTCCCACCTGGACAATGAGCGTGATCACCGCTGGAGCCACGATCCAGAATCCAATGACAATGGGGTAGAAGACGGCGGCGAACATCTCCGGCAATGTGCCGCGCTCTGAAAAATTTTAAAAAATTGCAAAAAAAGTTGTAGTCGCGAAAGAGGTCCTCAAAATAAAAATAAAAATATATACCGAGCATCTTCTCGCACACGAGTACGATCCAGAGGATGACATTGGAGGCTGCGACGAGCGCCAGGTTCGGCCAGTTGTAGAGGGAAAGGTCGACGAGGATGAAGTGGATCCAGTCCACTGGAATGGGGATGTTGCTCGTCGTTAGACAAATGCTGCTGGACGAAAAAATTATGCACATTCCGGAGGCGTACACGTTCTCCAGAATCAAGGCGAATTGCTGCTATGCTCGGCATGGATCGGCATGAGAAAATGAGAATCGTTATTTCGGATGCAGATCTCCCTCGACTTGTCACACCTCCGACTGATCACTTCTCTCCGTGACAAAAATGTATCTCACGCGGTGTCACGAGCACTCCGTATTTGATAATGTTCTCGAGAGCGACGCGTCCATTCGACACGAAGAGCAGCAGCATCGAGAGGTTGAAGAAGCCTGAAGTTCAGATCGTCATTTTGTCTGGGCAACCGCAGCGCTCCCGCGACCGCGAGTCGCGGTCGTACCTCGGTAATTCGTCCATCCGGATGACGACGAGAACAACGAGTCCTGGGGCTTGTGGACGTGGCGAGCGAGGGGGCTGCATAGATAGTGATATTTTATAATTCTTTCAATGGCCAAAGATATTGTAGTCCGCATCCACATCGGAACTTTAGCGTAGCCATGAAACATAACACCATCAGGTATAATTTGGGCATGAAAATAAGTTCTGTTCCAGCCAAAACCAAGAGAGATAGAGATGCCGAAAATTCTAGAAGTTCTATTTTCGCAATATTAAAAAAAATACAAAATATGCTTACTCATTGATTCCCGATCCCTTGCGATGCGGGGTGGCGGTGATGCCGTCTATCCGCCCATTTTCCGTTCCCTTGTATTCGCCTCCGGTAACTGGCGTCGATCCAGCGGTCGTGGCAGCCCGACGACGGGACAGCAGCTGAAGGAATGCCTTTATTTGTTGCTTGTAATGCCGAGGCCGGAAATATGAAGCCCAGTATCAAGACCAGCTGCCTCATTACAGTCATGAAAAGGAGCTCAAGGTTATAGATCTAGAACCATTTTTCACTCAGCTGATTCACTCTAATTCACTTTAGTCATGAAACAGCTTACGGAGATAGATCAAGACGGATATAGAAAAATCTGGGTAGCCAACGACGGTCTGCGCACGTCCGATTAGGGTGTCCAACGCAAAGTGCACAAGTCCCTTCCAAGCGCACTTCCTCCCCGGAACCCTCACCGTATCCCCTCCATTGGCCGGTGTGGTGGCTGCCGATGCCGCTGCTGCCACCGCCGCCGCCGACCGCGTCACCGTCTTCGTCTTGGTCTTCGTGTCGGTCATGCGGCCACTGAACATCATAGTATTATTATTAGTTATAGAGCTTCTAATTGTTCAGGATATAGGGTAAGAATCGAGAAAAAGAACCAAACCGTATCCTAACAAACGCGTGAAACACAATCGAACTTTCATAATATTTTAAGCAAACAGCCTATCGACGCAATAACGCAATGCGCTGACCTACATCCGTTTTTCTTCCACGTGAAACACAAGCGCATGAGCCTGACCAAAATTTTAGAAAGAATTAATCCCACCGTAAAGAAAATCACCGTTTTAATTTAACATAACCGGCTCAGTATAATAAATTAAATTCCAAGAGACTCTCGAAATGTATCGTAAAGAAGTTCCAAACTGCATCTCACCCACCACGTGAAACATAACCGTATCTCGGTATACCGGCGATTCCCAACAATCAAAACAATCGTGGCCTCTCTCGCTCAAGATACAGCGCGTAGTCTCTAATCAATGAGGCGCGGCCCACTCCATTCTCAGAGGCGGGAGAGAAGGGAGGAGAAGAGTTGGCGGGGATAGGTGTTAGTGCCAAGGTCTAGCGTAGTAGGACGGTCGTGATCGGCCCCGCGATAGATACCAAACTATTTGGGCGTATTGCCGTGTTTATGCGCATCTACAAAAGATAAGAGCCTTTGATGCAGCTCGTGATACTGACTAAGGCTGTGTTTCGCGGAAAAGCGCTTTGCTCAAGTGAAGTCCATCATCGTGACGGTTCAATAAGAAACTGAACAAAAAAGAGCGGTATCATCGTTAAGAAAGAATTGATGCAGCTCATGATACTGATTGAGGCGGTGCGTTTAAGTAGGAAATCGGGTTATACAACTAAACTCGATCATCGTGACGGTTAGCGGGGTGACGAGCAAAAAATGCAGCGACATCGCTATCATCCCTCCGCTATCAACCAAATTACACCGAATACTTTGCACTCTTCCCTCTCCCTCTTTCCGGTATCATCAATCTATAGGAGTGGCACACTATCTTACGAGTGTTCTTTGCCTCCCGCCTAGTCTAGGAAACGTATTATATGTTTCAACGCGAAGTACTGATCGAGTGATCCCATTTTAATAGATTTCGGGCAGCACATGATACTCTAGAACAGGAATGTTTCGACGCAAAATAAAGTACGGAGCAAGGTTCGGGAGACAATGTCATTGTGAAACCCCGCCTAAACAATCCGGGATCTTTGATCAAAGTCCTCTGTCAATAGAACTTGGAGAACGCGTTTAGTCTATCCTATCACCTTTAGACTAGCAATAGCATAGGTATGTTTCAACACATATAAAAAGATTGAGTAGGGCTTCAGGTAGCAATTACTGGGGTAGGAACCTGTGGAAACAACAAAAATCAGAATTCTCGGATCGCTAAACCAATGCCAATTCAGCTCGGACACCACACCATAGAATCTCACGTTTGCACATCGGCTCTAGTCTAGTTGAGGTATGTTTCTGCGCAAATCAAAGGTATTGAGCCGGTCTTTGGATAACAATTCCGAGCGGAGTTCTATTGAAAACATCAGGGACATAAGGCCGCTGAACCCATGCCAATGGAGCTCGGAAAGCGCATGATTAGATCTCCGCGTGGGAATCTCCACCCCTCTCACCTCTGCCACCACGGTCGCTACTCGAGCTGTACCGGCACTCAAGGACGGAACGGTCACTGCTAATAAATCTTCCTTCGGAGAGCAACGTGACCGACCCAAATCGACACCAATATAATTGAATCACGCTATTAGGATCAGTTACCATCCGGGGTTAAGGAACCATTGAAGACACTGAAGGGTTGGTATTCTGAACAGATTTCGAAGGTGGCATTATCACTTTTTGTTTTTTCCTGACAAATTAATGGCGGAGGGTTTACAATGAGCGATGCCGATTAGGTACCACACTTCTATGCACTGATCTAGCATCGGACAATGCGTAAATGGCCAAGAGAATGAAGAAGAGCACGGAAGAGGAGCAATGAGGGAGAGAAGTTGCTGTGATACTTTACACTTCTTCTCCCTCCCAGCGGCTCTCTTGCACAATTTCCGAGCTCTCTGCTACTATGTTGATGCGTCTGGGAACTTTTGCTGCGCCCCAAAACATGAACAATATTATTTTTATATTAGGGGGTTGTAGAATAAGATAAAAGTAAACATAACTCACTTGAGCCAGTCCCACACCGACGAGAGTAGCATCGGCGCCCTTCTTCCCAGTAATGCCGAGGGGAAGACGAAGCAGGAATCAACGCGAGATCCCACGAGCCGATTGTGGGGGGCACTACTGGATCCTGCCAGGGAAGGGAATCTGATGTAGGAAACATTGGAAGGTACTCGGAATTGGATGGATCGCAACACTGCAACGAAATGTGTCGCGTTATCACTACAAAATTCAGATACACTACAAAAGCAGCGCGCCCGAAAATATTGCAAAGGTGCTCAACGCGTTTCGCTCGGTTTTCAAGCTCGAGGAAATTTTGTTGAAAAAAAGCACGTGCAACATTGTCCCAGACAATCTCTCCGGCGGAGCTCCCAAAATACCGATAATACATCTGGATCGCTCGGGCAACCTCTGCAGATTCGTCTGACAGAAACTCGTCGATACAAAATGCTCGTTACATACTTATTTATCGTCTGCTGATTAGGGGTGGCGAACAACAGAAGGGGGGACTCAACTCTTCCAAATACAATCTATGCTCTAGAAACGGACAGGGGAGAGAGGGGCAGATGTTCGTTCCTCTGGTCGCGAGGTAAAATCGCCGTGAACCGTCTAATGGTCGTCGACCTTGTCGGCGCGTCGGAGGACCTGTAAAAAGATATTATTTTCGAAATATCACCTTGAAAAGCTTTATAGCTATGTTCTTTCTGTAAAATATATATTTTATAAATATAAAATTTTCCAGAATACCTTGTAGTCCTTGAATCGGGCCTCGATTTCGGGCGTCTCGTTGAGTCCGATGCTGCACGGGTCGGGGATGCGGGGCTGGTAGCGCAGATCGTAGAAGTGCTGAGGGAAGTACCTGAAAAATCAGCATAACTAATTGAATAGAGACGAAAATGTTTTGATGAATGGTTTGCGAAATGTGTTCTGGCGAAGCAGGAATTCGTCGATCAAAAATGCATTCAGTTAAATTCCATACTCGACGAAGTGCTGGCGGTCGAAGTGCTCGACGGGAGGAGCAGCCGACCACTTGGCCTCGACCTGAAAGCTCCATGACTTACAATTAGTCACTGCCAAAAAACCGATATCGGTCTCAAAAATTACGCGTCGTAATATTTGAAATGGGTGCATGTTTTAGAATCGCAGTCTAGAAAAAATAAAAAAAATTTATGATCTACCTTCTTGGCCTCCTCAATGCCGTCAGCGACCTTCATCTCATGGAGCTGGGTGCGCTCAGTGTTGTAGGACACCCACGACTCGACATCCTTGAAGTAAGCACTTGATAAATCTATACAAAATATCGAGGAACCTTGGTGTGCTGGACGGGGATCTCTCCGTAGGGGATCCTGATGGCCTCGTACTGCTTCTGGAGCGAGTCGAGAAGGGCCGAGTGAGCAGGCATGGCCTTCTTCATGGCGGCGAAGTCGACCTGGAAATTTATCAATCGATATTTATTTTGGACAAGACAGATTTGAGGCCCAAGAAAAATGAAAATTGATATTTACCTTGGGGAGGTCGGCCGGCAGCTGCGTCACCTGCGACGAAAAGGTGGTGTTCTGTCCACGCAGACGGGCCAGCTCACCGGCATGCTGAAATAAATATGTGAAAAAAATATAATTTATCCCGATGAACCAGTCTAAAAAAAGCCGGATGCCACTATACCACACCTCAGGGACGAGACGCTCCGAGAGCTTGGCCCAGTTGACGGAGGTAACGGCGACACGCTTCGCGGCCATGTCAACTACCTGAAAACGCGTTAGAATCCCTACTGCAGGGAAATGAAGAGCATTTAACGATTAAATAAAATTGACGAAAACGCGGTCAGAATTCGCTCGAAATGATGCGTAAGAGCTTGGCCAATGGATATTGATGCTGGCGAATCATCGCAGCGCATCAATTACATGATTTTATTCACAAGAAGCTAAACATAACGCGCACTGACGTCACAAGCGGCAGAAAAATCGGGGTTCATCGCAAGAGAAAAAGGGGCGTGGTTTGGGATACTAAACAGAGTAGCAACCTTGTTTGCTTGTGCTGCAGCTCTCAATTTGAATTCGTTTTCGTATTTACTTTAAAATGACACAACGGTAAGAAAGCACTTAAAAATTGCAAAAAATATAGAAAATATAAAATGTATACGCTCACCAAGTGCGATAATCTCTGTTCCTTGGGTTATTGCATGCATACCGTATCAAAAACTATCATTCGGACGTGCGGTTTGTCGGCGTTTTCACTATGCTTCTACGTTGGACTTTTTTGCAGCATTAATAATGTTTATTTATAACGTGTATATTTCGTGAAAAAATGAATAAAAATCTTAAAAATAAAAAAAAAGTACCAAAGTATAATCTCATGGGCTGAATTCATTTCATATGGGTGTAAAGTTTATTCTTTCGTATGTCACACACACGTACGGTATGCGTAATGAAATCGGAATAAAAGTAGTGTTAAACAGACCAATCGTAAAATTTTATCGAACGTCCGGAGCAGAATTAAAAATACACGTGAATCAAGATGGGGATAATCGAATGTAGACATCATTTTTCATCTCAATCGGTCCCCGTTCGGATCTTGCGCAGCTTTGCTGCCCCAATGCGGTTGATGATTCTGAAATTTTAGTAAAAGAAGACCGCATCACCAGAAAACTAAAAATATTAAAATACACAAAAAAGACGGACTGACCTGGTTACAATGCCTGGCGTGATTCGGTAGGCGTACGATAGTAGCAAGACGGTAGCTGTGCCGGAGATGATGCATTCGTGGATCTGCGAAAGCTCCCATTCTGCTCCCGGTGGGCTATTTTACCTGGTACATTGCAGCTAGGGAGATCAGCTCTGCCGCGCGGTCGGGCATCATGTGCCGCTGCGTCGGTTTTTCGATTACTTCGTTGTTTGACTGAACGTGGTTTTTTTTGAACCGGTGACCTACTACTATTATAAGTTTTGCGCTGTCTCCTGTATTTGAAAGTACACGAAACACAATCGTTTTTATTGATGTGCGGTTTGCAACTACGTTTCATGCTTTCATGTAGATGGAATACATTGCTGAAGATTCGATTCGTAACCGCGTGCAACCCATTTATAATTCTCGTTCCTATGACTCGAGTGCGACCAAGCACCTTGCCCTCCTTGTCCGTGAATGCCGACAGCGGGTTGTTCGGGGCGAAGACGAGCGAGGGCGAGACGATGGAGACCTTGACGCCCTTCTCCCCCATCTCCGCCGCGAGCAGACGGAAATATGCCTGGAATTCCTTATTCGTTATCAACTTATCCCTATGTGCGTCATAAATTCGCAACCTTTCTACTGAAACTTTAACATCAAGTCAACAAGAATTCATGGCACGTCATAAATTCGCAACCTTTCAGCTGCAACGTTAGTAAGTCAACAATTCGTTGATCAATAGATCAAGAGGTATTCCCTCGAGGTACCCGCAATTTCACGAATTCATGAGACACCCTAACAAATCGGGGGGATTGATGGCTATTTTATGGGTCCTCGCTCACATTCAGTGCAGATTTTGCTGCTGCGTACGATGGAGACAGCACGGCAGGGAGTTGTCCGGCTACGCTGCTGATCACGACGATCTGGTCAAAATAAACTTGTCAACTTGGTAAGGTCATGTAGTTCACAATAAGGTCGTGTTCGTGGAAAGGATCAGAATGTGAGAGAACTTTTAACGTTTCTTACCTGCAGATCTCCTACTGTATCAGATGTCGGGTGCAGGTTTTGCTCCCTGCAAATATAGATAATGTTTCATGGAATTGATAATAACAATTCTTATCTCAACTCAACGATCTCGTTCATGGAAGCGGTCGTAAACTCACTTCAACAAAAGCCGCGTGAGCTGCGTTGGCGCCAGGGCATTTAGCGTGAAGCATTCGAGGTCTACTGCAACTTCCAATGCGTGATAAGCATCATGCAACTCTACTGATTAGCTCGAAGAAGCCTATGAGTGGTATACCAACTGGTCATTTACCATTAGGATCGACATCAGTCCATTCAGCGCGTTGCGAACGGCCCGCATTCAGGATGACGATGGAGATCTGCAAATGTACAGTCAATGCAACTTTACAGTTGGAGTAAGAGCAACATTGTGGATAACACTCAGTCTTTGGACACCATCTCTCATTAATATAATGAAAACACCCAACCTTCCTCCCCCAGAGGGCATTAGCATCGCGCACTCGCTGCTTGAGCTGTGCCAGATCCGAAATGTCGACAGGCAGCGTCTTGACGCGGCAGTCCGGATTCGCTTCTGTACGATAACTGTTTTGGATTGTCCTACATCTTCCTAACATCATCATAATCAGCATATAGTCTCTGAGATATTTGAGTCAAGAGAAGTTGTTCTTTCTTCACGAACCAATGCATTTCCTCGCCACCGCTTCGAGGTGCCCAGCCCTCCGAGCTGACAGAATCAAGAACGCGGATGTTTTGGCTATCCTATAATGTGTGCTGTGGTAAACGTTACCGCAAACAACGAACGAAAACGTTTACTACACGATTTACGACCCTACAATACAACGGTTTCGAAAACAAAGTGAAAACCTCAACGCGAGCTCTTCGCCGATGCCCGAAGATCCGCCCACGAGCCAGACAACTTTGTCATGGTAGTATATTTCTGAAAAGAAACCGTTTCGAAACATTTCGGCAAACTTGATGAAGAAATCGTGATAGCTAGGAGTTTAATCTATTTATCTCTTTCCATACAACTATGCCGCCAATAATGATCATCAGCCTTTCCACCACGGAAACAGAGCAAACAAAATCCTTCTAGTCCAAATACAGAGCAAGCCCTTGTCGATAAAAAGTTTTCCTAATGAATCACCTTCCCGCTGCCGTCCCAGCTTGCTCCACACGAATAGGTTCAGGGACGAGTCGGTGTAGCGGAAGTAGACGATGGCAACGAGGGCTATGATGACGAGTTCGAGGACCATTCTGAACTCAAGCTTTCGTATTTATCGCTGAGGAGGCAATTGATCCACCTTTAGGGAATCTTTGGCCGCCATCATCATACATTTGATGAGCAGGACCGAAATTCCCTTTTCGCTGCGGAGAAACAGAACAGAAAAGGTGCGCATAGGAACAAGTGAGGGCCCGCGAAACAATGTCGTGTTGACCGTCTACATAGGTTGCATAGTCTGGAATGTAAAATGCAGGCGCTCTTAAGTATTGATGATGCCCTACCCAAGCGCCCAGGGACGTTTTTATTCCCAGCGATAACATCTGTGCAATAGAATCACAATGGTGTCACAACATTCCACGAAGGAAAAGAATCAACATGACAGTGTGTTTGTACCTGTGCCCGGACTTGGACACTGTCAGGGTTGAAGAGGTGTGGTGGCTTACTGGAGAGGGCCATAAAGTTCAGTATGGTAGACGTATCGATGAGTTTCAACACAGGGAGATTAGAAATGAAATAATATTCATGTTAATACTGCTGTAGTCACGAGTAGTCAAGCACACTATGAAACATTAAATCACTCTCCGCACTTGACTGGATCAGGCACTTGTCTTTGCGAAGCAAATAAGTGTATTGAATAAATAATGGGACGGCTATGACGGTAATGGGACTATGGAAGAAACGAAACCAAAGAATTCTGCAATGTGTGCACACAAGAAACATACCATCGCATGCGACTGTATGGTAGAGAAATACGTTTCTTTCAAAGCTAATAAAAGGAGATTGTTCTGATGGTGAAAGGCCTAACCAAAAGAAAGGATCGCCCAAAATCGCGGACCACATCAATTCACCGATAACGAGAGTGAAATCAATAGGACGCGTCTGTGTGTCCCACATGCGAGAGAGAGGAAGAGAGAGAAAGGTCAATGAGGAACACGAGTTGTTTACCACAAAGCTGGGGCGGTGCATCATTGTGATCCCATAGCTCCCAACAACCGTTTCGAGTTCTGATAAACCATTGAGAAATAAATTCCTGTGTGGGGTCCGAAAGCGTTCCAAATGGTTTGTCTCTCCGCTTCTCTAACCGCCTGTCGTGTTAAATGCAATGGAGAGAGATCAGCACCTAGATGAGACGTCATGGAGCAGCCTCAGGATCACCATATTTCCTTGCGCCCCTGTTCGTGTCGATTTGAGTGAAATGGATCTGATGTATCGCTTGAATGCCATAGGATCCATAAAGAGACTACCGAATAGCCCTTTCTCGCTGACGTAGACACTTTACCTCGTGGTTCAAGAACGTTTGTTTATCATGTGCCGCCTAAAAACATGCAAACCGTCGTAAATCGTGTTCACACCCGAAGCAGGCATACAGAGAAAGCAATAAGTAGCAGATTCGTAGGGGCATGAAAAAAATTCGATGAGATCAAGCAACAAACATGTGAGCGGTGAGATCGTTGCTATGCAAGCGTATAAATATTTGACACGGGTTTTTCTCCAGTGAACACTGGAGACGATATTTCGAGATTCTACGATTTCATAGTGACTTATGAAGGAATGCCGAAAAATCGAAAAAGAAGAGAGCAATGCAGATCCTGCACCGAAAGAGGATGATCGAAGGTAAATAGAAGAGTCAGGCATGGAGCTTACGACTAGCTTATTATAGTTGAAAGGTAAAGGAAAAGGGGTTGCCCGATTCGTAAGCTAACACCTTGTGGGGCATCGAGTTCAAGAAGATTCGAGTTCAAGCGGTCGTTGTGGAGTACTGGTTGGCCTTCATGCGCAGTGTTAGGGGGTGCTCGCAGTTGGGACAGAGGGCGACGACGTCGTCGCAACTGCAATGATACATTTGTTGTTGGTAGCCACCCAAAGTTTCCAACACCCTCAGGATTCGCTCATGGGGACATGTAGCTAGAGCTGATGAGAGCGAATCCAACATCAACACAAGTTGACCTCTATACGATAGGTATGTCTATTGTGGTGGTGCCAAAGCTGTTCCTTTTGCGGTCCGTTTGCACCTGCTCTTTCTCCACTGTTCTCTCGTTTTTCTATTTAACCACCAGGCAGGTTAGAGAAACGAGAGAACAGTGGAGAGAGAGAGGTCAGGTGCAAACGGAAAGCAAAAGGAACAGCTTGTGCACCACCATGATAGGCGATAATGGAACCGTGCTTACGACCTCGCGACTAACGTTGATACCTATTTGATGAATGTGATGTAACGGAAAGTGTTTCGTGAAAATGCCACTCGCTAATTCATTGGTGATTCCCATATTTCCCTTATATTGGCTTGTAGCTGAAACATAAGATTCCAGTCTCCTGCAGACTCGGAAGTTTCACAATTTAATTTCCTCACCGACTCGCGACATCCACCGTCACGCCTCCATCCCACACGCAGGCTTCGCGCCCGTTGGGCAGCATCGCGCGGTAGGATGCCTCCCTGAAGAGATGCCTGAATCTACCTAATCTATCTATCGATTCGGTTTATTTTTTAAGATTTTGATCAGGTCGATTAAGTTTCGATCAAGCTTGAATTACTCTTGCTCTTCGTCAAGTGAAAAAATTAGTTGAATTTTGCATTCAATAAAGTTTTTCAGTAAGGCGAATAAATAGCCAATTCTCTACGTGGCATGACCAAGTCTATTACAGTTTAACTTGCTCACCTCGTTTGCTTCCGCAGCATTCGTTCCGTCACGAGCACGAAGCCTTTCTTGAACTGCGAATTGAGCAGTGCGTAGATGAGCCAGTTGAAGGAAGCCGATATATAAGGAAGCGAGTGCAGGACGTACTGAAACATAGGAAGTTGGTGTGATACAAACTGTAAGTCATACTGGAACGTTCGAATGTTTTCTCTCTAAATAGCTAAAGGGTTACATACATATACGTAGATCATAGATTGTGATCCCGTGAAGCTGAGGTCCATCGCCATCGCAATTGCGCCGTAGATTTGAATCAGCCAGAACGGACACTGAAAAAGTCGATTTATTTTGTTCCACAAAAGCATTAAACCTGACAGACGAGATAAAAGAGTGTTATAAGAAGTGTGTAGGCAGTTATCCGGCGATACGGAATGCGAGACTGTATGTGTGATCTGAAATGTCCTCATATATCGGAATAAAAAAAAACTAACGTCATCTGAACGCGCAGACGCATCGTTATCTTGGCGTAGAAATAGATGATCGCTAGTGTTGGCATCAGGAAGGCTACCTGAAAAATGGGTGGCTTAGAGCCAAAAGATCCAAAAAAAGATGTTTTCAAAATATGAGTCGATGCTATGAGAAACAATTCTGATCCAATCGATTAGTCAATTTTCCATCTCTTTGCAGGTAAAGGATTCTCTTACCATCGCCAATAACGCCATGAGCCAGACTTTGTGATTCGTCGGCATGCCATCCGTGCACATCGACATTTGGATTTCCTTGATCGTCTGAAAGGACTTATAGATGCGATTTACCCTATTTTTCTCTCGCTCATGATTCTATTTGGTTCTTTCATTCTTTACAGAACTGAGTTAAAAACTGGCCTTATTTATGGGGGAAGGTCTTTGGTCCCCTGAAAACAAGTGACCCTATAGGCTATAGGCTATAGCGTAATCTTTCCATCCGTCCTCCCTCCCAATACAATTTCCCGCTCTCAGCGTCTGTGCGCCCTCACTTCCCTATTCTTTACAGAAGAGTCCCGTGAATCTGTCGGCACGACCTGGCTCCCATGAGGCCGTCGGGGAGGGGGAGGGGG
>JACMIG010001059.1:0-23402 GCA_014805385.1 Levipalatum texanum
ATTTTCGCCCGCGAGCGGGCCGCAACGCACCCAATGGCCGCGTCGCGGCCCACCTTTTGGCACCTCTCCCCTCACTCGATGCGCGCTAGTTTTCGAGTCATATCTCGGCAATGCAATGAGATATCGAGAAACGGTAAAAAGCATGATCAATGCCAAGCTCAGGGCTAAACGATGAGCCTAAGTTCGAGCATTTTGGTGGAACTTTGAGAATCACGTTGCGGTCTCTATCTTTAGTATTCTTAGAGATCAAAAAACGTGTTTTGTTCACAATACAGCTCGAAACTTTGACCTCCCTGATGATAACGTGTTTACTTCCTCATAGCGAGCAGCAAAAACAGCTTTACTTCCTCCTCTTCCCTGTCGAGGACACAGGATAAGAACTACACAACCCCCTTGGCTTTGTGATTAGAGGTCATTTCCTCATTTTCTCATGTCGTCATCACCGCCGTGATGATTTTATTTCTAGTGAAGATCTCCGGCGGAGAAATAATCCTTCTTCTCGAATCGGATTATTTTGTGCGCGACGGGAAATCAATCTATGGAGCCACGTCGCCAAATTTCGCGTCATTTTCTGCCCTAATATGGCTCCATTGTCGGCGACAGACAATTCGCGAAGGAGGATCAGCGAATCAGTCTGATTGCAGTGCGAAAATGTCTGCAGCTAAATGTGCCCAGAGTGGATTCCCGTGTAATGCACGTTTGATCTCTTCGACCCTAGGAATTCCACGATAAAAGTGGACAAATGGCATACACCAATCTACGCGCGTAGACTCCGGACTACAGAAATAACTTCTATGAAAAAAGCGTCTTCTCTCTTTTGCTTTTTACGATCCAGGGCCAATCAACAAGGGATTATGACCATTACAGAATTGAACGAGATAAGAACATCTCCGAGGAAAAAGCGCCTTCTATTCTATCCTTCACTATTCGATTAATGACCAATGAAAGTTTGATGACGCTAATAGAACGAAACGATACACTACGATCTGGCGCTGAATTCATGCTTCGTGTCAGCACAAAGCACGATCTCACACCTCACTATAGAACACTTCTCCGCAGTCACCCACCTCGGGTGCGAGTATGGATGACCGCTTTAGTGCCGTTTATTGCGGCCCGCACGGAAAATGCGCCGAATTCCTTATCATACGAAATCACCCTTTACACGCGAGTGGGTCACCCGCAATCTAATAGTGCGCTGGGCTGTCCATTTCACCATCGAAGATCACGCCACAATTCCGGCATGTCTCAATACACATTCACGTAGAAAATTCCAAATACAATATCATTTTGTGGAATAGAGCATTATATTTGCCCCTGATAACCACTTGAACTAAATTCCCGGGATTCCTTGCAGTTAGCTTTACCATGTTATCTGATCGTAAATACGACCATATTTTTTTATCTATCTTTCCATCCCCCCGATTGTACTATTCCGAAAGCCCTTTCTGGGGCACTTTTCCATCACCGGGGAGCCGCTATCAGCTGTCCTCACATGACGAGGAGCATCCCGTCTCCATAATGATAATAATGATTGCTGGGCGTGTAGCACTATCAATGAATGAGCGGGGCCGGCTCTAATCCCCGCTGTCATTTCATCTCGATGGATTATGTCGAATATGACAGGCGCTGGGGGCCTCGTAGCTTATCGTGGTGACCCGTACAGTGCGTAGTAGTCAATACGGAACACGTCACACGCCGGAAACCACGCTATACGTGGAACGATGTTTCATTCGTGTTGTGACCAAGAGGATCATATGACCGGAAATCGAGCATCATTCGTGACATTCCTGCGGACCACTCGGGGGAGGACTGCGACGGAATGTTTTGACGTCACAGATAAATCCACTCGTTCTGCACACGCCCAGTATATTGGGGCCGTTATGTCTGCGGTCTGTAGGAATCTAAACCTGCTAACTGTTAGAAAGTGCTCCAATTGTTGCTCAAAGTTGACTGATATTTGAGTGCTGAAACTCGTCAGTCTGTTCAGTGCGGAGGCAGAGGTTGTCAAGGGCATCTTCACTTTGAAAGCTTTCGTGCGTGACCACAGTCGGCTCGTAAATGTTTCCTGTGCAAGAAATGGCCTCTCTTGTCGAGGGAAAAGACGAAATTCACCCTCGAGAATGTTCTCAACGCCACGAATCACTGGAACACTGTCGTGTCTTGTTTGCTGTTCACAAACAACAACGGTGATACACCATTGATTCTTCCGAGAAAGAAAAAATGCAATAATTGTCTTGTAACTTCCATTGTTCCGCGGGACAGTGTCACTCCACATCCCGTGACAGTCATAGGCAGGTGGCGGAATTTTTCGGAGAGAGGGACACGCGGAGTGACGCTTATCAGCGAGCCCTCATTGCCTCGCGAAAGATGACTAGTGCAGCGTCACTTTTCGTGGAGATGGGACCTCGGGGATTAGTGCCCAACACCAAATTCAACCCCTCCCCTCATTCTCCGAAAATGCCGGACAATGACACCCCGGTAGAATGTCAGAGTCCAAGCTCGATAAGAGCAGAAAGCACCAAGTGCCAGTCGGTCGGCGCACCTCACAAGTCCAATTGCGCTGTTTTGATCCGATTGCGTCAGTATTCGCAGACGATACGAGCGCAAACAATGTCGGAATAAAAAATTCCCAGCGATAAGCTTCACAAAAGAATGCCAAAAACGAGTGTCAATAACAGTATCAGAAGGGGAATGAGCCGTTAAAAATTCAACAAGGTTGTTGCCTCCAGAAAAACAACCAATTCTTGCGCCTAGTACTTTGCATGACATTAAAAATACCCACAGCTTGAGAGCATCGCGAGCAGCGTGTCCGAAGCGACGGACATCATCGTAATCGCGCGAGACCGGTCCCGTTCCAGCGTAGATCAGACGGCCTAGGAACCAATCAATCAATAACTGCATCCCTTCCGGGTTTACCCGAAGGAACGACGGAGGCATCGACGGGAATGAGGTGTGCAGAGCTGGTAGCAGACTTGTTGAGCTGAAAAAACACGTTCGAAATGCGACCAGAATTTTGATGAAAAATCAAAAGAATACTCACAGAAATGTACTTGTCGATCGATGCGGCGAGTCCAGAAAGGGGTGGGAACGAAGCGAGGGCTTTCGAGCAGTGCGAAACGACGATGACTGCATCGTACGAGGCATCATTTACAGCCAGCGCACGAGCCAGCCGCGTGGAAAGCAGCCTGAAATTAAATGTTTTCCTTGTCAGTTCTTATCATATAGTTTTAATATAAAATTACATGAAATAAAAACGTAATAAAACTGCTTACGAGTGCGTAGACATGTCCGCGACGGAGTACCCGAGAAAGTGAGCGTACGCGTAGTCGACCTCTGAAGCCAAATGAAAATTGCTACGAGGGGACAGTAATCAAATCTAGGCGCATCCGATGCACGTCCACTACACGCGCAGAAAATAATGTTCAATGGAGAAAAGCACAAATGGGAACAGACAGGGAGATCATTTCAAAAAGCACACGCGCTGAAGCCAGTGTTTTGCGGATACCATGCATACGCGATCGAACGATCGGAAAAGATAACCACAGTAGCGCCTAAACAGTGGTTTTCATTTCGCAGCGTTCAGCTATTTTTTTAAACATTTTTTTGAATTTCATTCCTTTTTCATTGCTTTCGTAAAATGTTTTAACGATTGCGAAGGGGGAATATAAAGCTAAAGCTAAAAAAAACAAAAAACAAAATCATGTCGCGTTCTAGGATCTGTAGTGCGGAGGGGGGGCAGACGACGACGCCGTAAGAGCAGGGGCACAGCAAGGGGAGAAATAATAATGTCAGTGCCCTGATAAGACCAGACGGACGGGGGGTCGGAGCTACGGAATAGAGAGGCAATTACGAGGAGAGCGCAGTGAGAGAGGGAGAGAGACGATGGGAGCAGTTCTTCTCGCGGAGTTTCGAATGTAAATAATGGACGATCGAGGGCGCTGATGTTCGCTGAGAATTTATGTGCATTCGTCTGTTCTAATGATTATTGAAACACTCTTTGGCAGAGCAATTGCTCACCGATCACATCATGGGATAGTTGGTGCATGGGTTTTGTTTTTTCAATTCTCCAATCACACTGGAAGAGGAAAGATCGGATAAATCGTGACAAAATTGTAAGCTTCGAACACACCAGAGTTTTCACAATCGTCGGGTGTCTCGCCGAACATGAGCAGGGCTGCCTACAGGGAGAAAAACGATTAGGAACATGAGCGATAGAAAATGGCCTTCTTCGCATCTCCCTGGTCAAGTAGCAGCGTTTTATAGCCGTGAGCCGTGGGTTTTGTTCTAAACTAGCTGCAATCTTTTTCTCGTGGTTTCTGTTTGTCATTGTCGACGTAAATAGCAGCCGAGTACCCCTGTGACACAAAGGCGGTCGGCAACCAAACTATGCAGAATTCATCTGTCTGTGGAATTCCCGCTTTATCAGCGCTATTTAATCAGTGCGGTTTATATTTGCGTCTGGCCCATTGGAAGGGCGGTTTAGACTTCCCCAACGTCGCAAGAGCGATGTAACATTGGTACAGGAAGTTGTGTCCTCCATTTCAACGCACTCATAATATTCAATGCTGGGGACTTGTTGACGAACATTATTACGTTGACAGTGTCGATACCAGCAGTTTCGTTGAAGAGATGTGCACGGTATCACCGACATGACGAGCTTTAGCTTGCATCAACAACTTTTTCCGGTCTGGAGCACGGTATGGAATACGATTATTGTGTGGGCATGAGAGTAGAGGGCGGCGGGGGAGCGAGTGAGTGAGCGCGTACCAGCAACGGTGACCTTTCTCCATCATAGGAAAATGGGAAAAAGATGGAGTTCACTAACTAATAATAAGCAAACGATCAAAGTGACTCTCTCTCTCTCTCTCTAGAAGTCAGTAGGTGTCATGGGGGCAGAGCAGCACGGACGTGTATGGGGTGACACGGGGGGACGGTTTGGGGAGAAGATCTGCAGCAGTGATTGATCTTGATCGGAGCATCGTTCCGTTTCGGGCGGGGGGATCGACGGGGCGCTGCTCACTTCCTACAAAGATAGCACAATTATTCACCAACCACGCCGATTCCGAGAATAAACTGGGGCTGATCAAGAGTACACATAAGTATTGTTCGAGATTGCATAAGTATTGTTCGAGATTGTGTTCTGACGCCCCTCACGCAGTTATTGGAATAACATGAGTGGCATACGCCCCAGACGCGCGGTGCCAGGATAGTAACTCAATTTGTGACCTGGACGGCCCCCAACAATTTGGAAGCTCCCTTGATGGAATTAGGGAGAAGAACTTATTTCAAGGGGAGACAGACACGGGGCTGAACGACGTCATGTTGTGCTGTGCTATGCACTTTACCAAAATAGGTTCGCGGTATGCACGCTTGAATTTTCATGGATGACCTTTATTGTGTCATCATAAGGCGGAAATCTATTCACCGGCGCCCGAAAGACAGCATGTTGCGGTCGAAGTCGGGGGCAGCGCGCTTGCCGAACGAGAGCATGTCGCGATCGAACGCCTGAACCATTTGTTTAGTCTCTATACACTCTTTTTCAGTGCCGTACCTTCTTGTCGATAGCGCCGGAATCGCGCTTGCCGAAGGACAGCATGTCACGGTCGAACTGAAACAGCGGCCTTACTTTCTGGAAACGAACCTCGTGTATGTGTGTGCGCATGAAGATGCAAACTCACTCCTCCATTGCGCTTGCCGAAAGCCATCATGTCGCGGGAGAACTGAAAGGTACCGAAATTGTCGATTGTTCGTTTAGCTGACAGGTGGAATAAACGGTAACAATAAGAATAAACTTACTTCAGACCGCTTCCCGAAAGACAGCATGTCGCGGTCGTACTGCAAAAATATAATTGTTTCCCTTTCGTCATATCCGTTTTCAAGTCATTTCCTGTCTCAGATTTGCATCCCCCCATTCACACATCTCCGCCACAACTCCCACTCAGTAAATGCGAGCCCAATTTACTGCCAAATATCCCCGTCGTTTCATGATTCATTGGACGTTTCCTGTTTATCGCCTCGAGTCAACTGCGCGGGGATAGATTGATGTCTTGTATCCCACGCGCTCTTACACTCGGTTCCGTGCACATTTCGAGAATCCGAATTTTGGAAGTGGCAGCATTATGAGTTTCCGCGGAGCGACCAAGGGGGAGAGAAGAAGAAAGGATTCACGTTCGGTAATAATTGAGGAGACGCGCGGGTGTCCCCCCACCTCCCCCTCCTACCTCATGTCAGCCTATTGTTTCGACCACGGGGCCTGTGTAGTTAAGGTTATCCTCCTATCGGGTCTCAACGCAAGACACAGACCCCGAAATATCCTGTTATTTCCCCCAATCGGGTCCCCAACGAATCCGAGAAGCTCAGGATGTCTGGCGTGAATGTGTGGGAACTATAAAATATTCACCGGAGCTCGCTTGCCAAACGACAAGAACTGCCGATCCATTTCATATGGGGCTGCGCGCTTCCCGAACGACAGCATGTCCCGCGAGAAGTCATTGCGCTTGTCCTGGTAGGCGGCATCTGAAACAAAGGCAAGTTAGAAATACTATTAGCCCCATATTCTCATAAATCATCACGGCTCGATTAGTAACAGTAAGTACATATATTGTCGAGAACCCGATGCGTTCTAATTCCCACGCCCGGACAACCCGAATGATGGGCTGTGCTCGCTTTTGATCTACTCCTCGAGCTCTTTTCCGTGGTCGATTGAATCACACGGGTCATGAAACCGGGTTCGATGAGGTAGATCAAAAGCGCGCGCAGTCCGTCATTGGGGTTGTCCGGGCGTGGGAATTAGAACGCTTCGGGTTCTCTACAATACGTGTATTCGAATTGCATTCAGCGTAAGGTTATAACTAGTTTACTCCCTATTCCGATCTTTGTTGCGATCATCATAGCCATAATGCCCGACTGATTGCGAGCATACAATCAATGATCACTTCTCTATGTTTCCGTGTACACACTACAATCTCCAGAATGATCATCGTGCAGTGGACTAGACGCCCACATGGCTTGAACTCCACTCAAATTAGGACTAATCACCGAATTATCATGAAATCTCCACATCCGGACTAGAAATGCCTCGTGAACTATCGCGTGGTTTCTGGGAAAATCGTGACGATTTCTCCTGGGTGGGTTGGAGGTATTCCAGTAAAGTTGTTAGTCACGTTGGTAGCAAATTGCATGCAACGCCCCCGGAACAATGAGCATAGTTATTCATTCGCAATGCTTGAATGCTTTGATGAGGTGTTGTTGTATGTTGCCAAGTGGGTAGATTCGCGCGCATGAAGTCAATGAAATATAGGAAACGCTATATTGACTCAGGCCTACCCTAAATGTATTGAAAGTTCTTACGTGCGATGGTAGCGGCGGCAAGCAGGGCAAGCGCTACGGTAGTTGGTTGCAACAAGGACGGCATCGTCAGTTGGTGTGAGTGCGCGAGAGAATCGGCACTCGGGGTTACCTGAAAAATGATGTTTTCAGAATTATCAGAGATCACTAAAATACATCGGATCGAACGCGGAAGTAGAAATCCTAAGTAAGAAGGCGCTGAATTTAGAAGGGAGGGGATTATCCGGAAGACGGAGGTGTGCAGCTTTGTGTGGACCGACGCGAGCTCAACCGTGATACCGACGCATATGCGTATCCAAGTCTGAGTGCCAGGCCCTTCTCGGGTGTCCGAGAGACTGATGCGCACATCCGGGCGGAATATCATACGAAGTGAGAGAGTGTGGACCGAGAACGCCACACCCACACTCGAAACAATAGAGTGAACTTCTCAACCAATCCTCCTCTTTCCCGAGGACCACTTGGAGGGAGGGGCGGGCATGTGTGGGAGGAACGCATCATAGAATGCAGCGCTTCTCCCTTTTGTTTCGGGATTGTCTGATTAGTGGGGGCTTCTTGAGGGTCCTGAGGGTCTTGAGGGTCCTGTGAAAGGCTCAGCGAACGGGAAGCGTGGATAAGCACCAAACCAGAAACGGCCAGACCAGAAGGGACCCCTTTAGAATGACTGATCAGGGAAAGTGCGGGAGGATAGGATTCGCGGGCGAAAATAAAGGCCTTGCGAAGCTTCCTCATGACGCTATTTTCGAAAGGTTTTCAATAGAGTCCAATGAGACGAATGACTACGTTAGTGGCCACGGGCGGCGCGAGAATAAAATCAAAAGAGACTTTTAACCTACATAGAAGAAGTGACGGTATGCCCCTCTCAGAAGTGACGCATCTCTCTTACCCTCCTTGAGCCCCGCCCACTCCCCCCTTCATCTCCCATCTCAGGAGGGACATGCGCCTAGATCGCCGGGGACTCCGCCCATTCCTTGTCCTTCACCTCTTCCCCTACAATAGAATCAGGGCGGCTAGACAAATAGACATGCAAATATTGTGGTTCCTTGTGGTCGGAGTCCGCAAGGTGGTCCGTTCCGTTGACCGTTCCGTTCAATAGTTTAGTTCACGCATTAGATCTATCGGTGGCTACAATACAAGTAGTCTACGGTGATGCTAGAACGTTCCAAATCCTTCATAATTGTGACCCCGAAAACTGACTGAAATATAGGGATCTCTGGCCTGTTTGATATGATAATCTGGGAACTCCTACATGCCAGCAAAGGTTGATCTGACGTACGCCGTGACCATGACGTCCAAGTCCACTCAACCGTGTTGAAAATGACGGAGTATTTCCGCCTACTTCTCAGCACGGGATCACACACAAGAAGCAATCTTTGCCCTTCAAGGTATTATCCGTTAGCGTAAGAAAAATTCTCCAGCTTCCGGAAATCATCTAAAAATGTCTTCTTCATACACAAAGCACCAACTCTCACTACAGTATCTATTCAAAGCCAACGAGATCTAAGCAAGGCATGAATTTCATTCCGCTCCAGACATTTTCGGATCTCGAGTCTGGGGCCGGATAATTGTTCTGAAGAATTCGCAAATTCCGCGTGTTCATCTAGAGGCGAAATAAGATTTGGATGATGAGGGAGAGCGCTCAATTTCAATCCACTTCACAGAAAAACAACAACGATGGGACAAAACAATTTGGCACGACCAGTTAGATGAGGACTTGGATGGGGGCTGTGCCCGACTGGGCAAATGCATGATTTGAAGTGGGCGAAAGTTGCAATGAATTCCATATGAGATGGGGCGGCAAAGGACGCCGAACTGCCCCCCCCCCCAAAAGTATTCGGAATAACGACATGCCGCGCGTGTTCACTCAGGCCTAATTCGATTTTGCATGTGATAAAGTCGTGCAGTGGGAGGGCACAGACCAGACCACCCCTCCGCAAAATGTCATAGCCAATATATATGGGTCATATGATTGGGGAGACCCCTCGTGCGCCCCCGCTCGATGGAATAATAATTTACATACCTCCAATAGACTGCACCAAAAACAGGGATGGAAGCCATTGAGGCGAAAGGCGGGCTCGTGCGGATAAAGTGTCTTCCATAGGAAAAAGAAGAAGAAGAAGCACATGACCGATCCCTGTTTCCATGGCAGAAGCCTCGAAATTCCCGATGCTTTCGGGACTCTGAACTTGAAGACTGGGGTTGTTCGACTTCTAATAGATAGTTTCTCACCAACGACGTCGTTAACAGCAATTATTCTTCATCTTGATTGGCTTGATTAGCCGGAGGTAATTTGGGTACTAGGATACAGTTTTACTCACGTGGATATCAACGAACCAAAGTCGTCTTTTCCATACCTAGGCGCGAGATAAACGCCGCTTTCCATGGATAGAGAACAGTCGCGTTCGAAACGGAATATTAGACGTTTTTGGATCGCCGATAATATCTCTGTGGAATAATTCTACGCCTTGCAGGAGGCCCGGCGTTCCTTTCCATGCACAACTGGATACTACTTGGTATGCAGGGGGAAGATTTTAGCCGAGATGAGAGGGAGGAAAGGGAATATACGGGCCCACGTGGGTGGAAGCACGCACGTAGGCGTGTCATAGAGGGCTAAGAAAAACTTTCCGGGGAGAGATGACCCAGATTTGGGTGCAGAATTTGTCCTAGACGACAAATTCAGAGTCACAGATGGTGAGGACAAAATTATTAATGCCTTCTGCGGTGGTGGAATAGGAAGGTGGCCTCCATAAGTGGGGTCTTCCCTCTGCGAGATTTGGAAGGAGTGGGAGGAGGAGGGCAAAGACGAGAAGGGCACCTCTAATCCCTATACCAGATTAGTTGGAACCTCTGGAAGAGTGCCCCTGGCCCTCTAGAAGTGGCTAGACTGCCCCCGGAAACAGGAAGCCCTAGCATTTCCTCTCATCAGATATTTATCAACTTGTAGTCACCGGCATAAAATAGGCTTAGAAGATCAGGATACTGGGGAAGAGTGCATAAGCTGCTCGAAAAAAAGATTGAGCACATGACATGAATGGATTCTGTAGATAGTGCATAATGCAAATATTATATGAGGTCATTAAAGAAGACCCGCCCTATGTAAAGCAAGTGACGTGTCTTCTGTAAGACCACGATAGAAAGAGGAGGAAGGTCGCTTCCCTCAAAATACAGCAATACCCATAAATCTGCTTTTTGAAATGGGAGAAGAAGGGGAAGACCGCTTCGTGTGCGTATACTCCTCCCACTTCAAAAGAAGGGAATTCCACGCAGGCTCATAAAGCGTCCGTCATCTATTATGGACTGTATCTCGGGGTTCGAAATACCAAGGATCAAGCACATTGCTGACGAACAGCAAATAACGGTCTAATGCGTGGGGGAAAATAGCGCAATTACATAGATCTTTGCGTGTGAAGATGAACTGATCTTTGACGCAACAGGAACTAAATAACAAATGGTGATCAGAATCAGCATAGAGGCTTTATTACCTTGAAGACGTTCGTCCTCGAAGAGGTAAACCAAATATAAGCTTGGAGAGCGCCCTTGTTCCTGTCGAACAATAATACGAAGCCCTCTTTACTTCCTCACTGCTTGTCTTCGCTGCGATAATAAAAGGAGAGGTGCTCTACCGTAATCCTAAGATGCTCAATATGCGTCGCCCTAAAATTGGATGGGTTGAGTCTTATGCTTTCATCGTCTCCGCCCCGAGGAGGAGGAGAGGGATTGAAATGGGAAATAGGATGCTGCGGGAGGGGGAGGGGACTAAGTGAAATGCAGACTGGATAGTACTCGAGGGCCATTTCAATCATAGCCGAGGGTGAGGCTTTTTATGAGTTTGGGGCGAGGAGGAGAAAATGGGGGCGCTGAGTGAGCGGAGGAGGGGGGGGCCCTATGATGAACTGGGAATGATGCCATGCCCCCCACGGGACGCGTAAACGACTCCCTCGCGAGGGATTTAGTCGCCCTTTATTTTCTGGGAACTTTAGGGGCGGTTTTCGAGGGTCGAAGGGTTATCTAGTCCCATCTCGAAAAGTATGAGTCCCCTGGGGAGCAGACCAATTTTGGGCTCATGATGATGTTGTTCAGACTGACTTTTGCGAACCCCGCTGGGAGCATCTTGAGAAATACGGGGGAGGAGAAGGAGGGGTCGAAGAGGGACGGACACACAAAATGCGAGTGGCCTTGGAAACATGACAATATCGCAATCTTAAAGTTCAGGGACTCATTTTGAAGGACACGAGATGAGGAAATCGTACATGGAGCCCAGTAAATTGCGTACTCTCTATTCCTTCCAGAACAAGCAAAGGCTTCTTATTTGTTCACAAGAGTGCATGATGAGAAGGTCGAAGACCGTACCCCTGGTATTTCAGCTGCGGAATTGAAGGCTACAAAAATCCCCTTTTGTGAACAGCAGGTGCAGCTGCAAAAATGAATGATACCAACGTAACCATTAGATGCAGAAAGGACTGGTCATTTACCTAAGGTCTATCATGGCAGTTCCAAAGTCGCCTTGACTTCGCCACTAGGCTCAAATTTTTCCACTTGCAAGAGAACGATGGAAGGCAGGTTCTAATGGAAAGAGTACAGTCGAACCGGAACTCTATATTAGGCGCGCTTGGCACTTTTATAATATGAGAATCTGCACACTCATACGAAATCAACCATTAGATGCGGTCTGATGATTACCAAGGATGAGCAAGTAGATTACGACACTGGTCATTGATGATTTACTGTCTGCGCGCAGGTAACTGGTATTGTCTCCGAACTCAGAATATTTAAATACCAGGTACGGACGCAACAATTTCTCAGAGTCCCCTTAAGAAACAATGCAAGACGTCTTTTGTGCTTTCTCGTTATTGCGAAGAACACAAGCGGTGTAAAGAGTGTGTTGGTGTGCACAATTTTGAATTCTCTTCTGCGTGTCCGCCTCCAGCCAATTGCAAGCCAAACGGGTGCTATACACAGGAAGAGCGGAATAAAATTGGAATCACTTTGAACGGGGGCCAGTCGAATCCATCACAAGAGACTGATCGATCACTAGATTAGACGCAGTATTCGCTAGGCCAACAAACGTTCTCGAATGACATCAACTCCCGGATGATGCCGGCTTTCTTATTCACGCCCCCAACGGTCCATCCCAACAGGATGCAGTCTCGTGATTTTACTGTCGCTCAAGACGAACGCCTGTTGTCGAGAATCCGAACACCCCTAATCCCACAGTCTGAACTTGCCACGAATAGCGAACGATCTCTTTTTATAGCTTTACAAATTTGAGATAGGGAAAGGATTCGGAAATTCGAATCGTTAAAATGTTTGATGTTATAGAAGTTGACCTGTTCTCTACATTGTCTCTGACCTGCCTGACGACGAGTAGCCAGATCAATCGGAACGCAATTTCAGACTTGTTTGGAAACTGTGGGAAATCCGAATTCAGCGAAATGACATCAGTGTTCCGGCGAATCTCTAGACAAGCTTTAGCATTCATGAGGAAGTTGTACTGTGGAATCGGGAGCCAGAGTCTCCAAGAGATAAATTGCAGTGAACTCTCCGAAATGCATTTCTTTTGCGAGCCCCTCGACAAAAGACAACAGCTCCATTCAGAGCAACGAGCACGCAGGCGGACTAGATTAAGAGATGAGAAACTATTTGAGGCTACTGAGGAGAGGACTTGAACTGGAAACATTCAGACACCTTGGGAATCATAAGCCCATGAGTTCTCTGCAACATTTTGGTGGTTCGGAGTCTGTTCCACGCTTACCGTCAATGCCCATATTTATGGTACGTTGTCCGTCTCTAACCAGATTGACTGTCAGACAAACTCGAAACCGTACCGTTTGGAAGGATACAAAGCACGGCTTCCCGGATCTTCACAGTTGTAAATGTTAGACAGAGCTACTAGGCCTTGCACCAAGTCCGGAAATAAGTGATGTCCTATACGAGGAAGTGAAGAGGGGACCAAAGAAGATTGGGACAGCCGTCTAATAAGCACGGACTTTCTCTTCTCCACTGGAGAAGTCTCGAGCAAGAAGCTCATCATAATTATTTCTCCCAGATGACGTTTAATTCTTTTCTTACAAGGAGTTTTCTTCGCGGAAAGGAAAGCGTTTCTCGCTAACCAGTGTTCTACGAAACCCTCATGATTTTGCCCAGTAATTAACCGGACAGTTTTCTCGATCTCCTTCAGAGTATTGCGTGGGGAAGGGATTTGTTCTTTTTTTTAGCGTTCCGAACGGTCTGTTCTCTCTTCATGCTTCTGGTTAGAGAAAAAAGGAAAAAAAGGATAATTGAACAACCGCAAATTTTCCTGTTGGTTGTGCGCACGGAACAGTTCGGCCGGAACGAGACTTAGAAGGGTTCCATTAGGGTTTCCTTTAGAAGGGTTCCATAATAGAACCTTGTCAGACTCCACAAGATGATTCACTAATAATTGCGGTTTGTGCTACCGTTTGAGCACTTTACGGCACATTTACACCGGGAAATGTAACGACCTTGCAGACACAAAGGGTTCGGTAATTCTCAGTAGTCCGGCAATGCAATAAGAAGTCCTAGAGGGAGAGAGCTACAATAATAGCGCACGAGACAAGGAAGCTTTCCTAGGATGGATTGCCTCCCAACCGAAAATGAGTCGGGCAGCAGATGAAAAATGATGCGAGATTGCTGAAGAGCGATTGCAAAATAGAAGAGGCTCTATTTTCGAGGTCTACTCGCATGACATGACCAAGGTGCAAGGGAGGGATTCTCGGTAGTTCGCAGACACCTCCGACCAAATTCATTTGAGCGGGTACAGGTTGCGAAAATGCAATGAACTCTAGGTTATCGGCAACGAACGTATGATGAATGAGACAAGGGCGTTCATAGGTGCGACACATATTCAATTTCTTGTAAGCGACTTGCAAAGAACTTCGAATAGACTTGTTTAAAAATGCTGTACTATACGAACTTACTGCACCGGACGGTGAAGTCTTCCTGTAGTAAAAAGAGAGAGGGAGTTGTATAGGGAGGAGTTCGTGGATCTGACAGGCACAAAAATAGTCGTCGAAAAGAGCTCTATACAACGAGATAAATTCAGTATTGTCGGCGGAATAAGCGTTCCGGACAATACGCTCATCGTCCTACGATCTCGCTCCACCGTTCTATCGTTTATCTAACCGCCAGACAACGAGAAAGATCCTAGGGCGATGAGCGTATTGTCCGGAACGTTCATCGCGCCGACAATAACGAGCCTCTTCAACAGCAGCCGGCAATATTTGTCTTGGATCTTCGTGGTTGGTCTCGGTGATGTGTTACCGTTCCCAGTACCGTTAGAAAGGTGAATACATGATCACACTCCGTAATACGATCCGAATGAGCTGTGATCCTCTGTCTAATTATTATGAGTAGCGGGAAAATGGCTAGGCTAACACGTTCTTCGTTACTTGAGCGCACACAAAACTGTCCCACCCGCTATGTGCGCATGTCGTCCCGATTTGTGATTCTCTAAAAGCGTCTCATTTCATAACTCAATTCCGATCCGTTCGCTCTCTAATAACTTTCGAAACTAGGAGAAAATACACGGTTCTTTACATGCACGATTACTCCACTCGAGGAGCTCAAACTCGCAACCCATGAATGAATTATTATCGCAGATATTGGCTCTCAGAGTTTGACAATGAATTGACCTAGAATGAATTCATTACGCTTCTAAAAAAATCCCAAACCAGACACCTTGCTAAGTGGAATGAACTCCGCAGTGGCTACGTTTCTGACGTGCCAGGAACGGTGACAATGCTGCGTGTTGTCGCGCGGCCAGATGGCTTCAAATTGCAATGGTGTCTAATATCACAGAACGTCATTTCGAAGCTCGAGAATAGACCTATCAACGGTCAGCGAATAGCACAACGGTCAACTGGGGTGTAGGTCCAAAAACCGTCATGACTCACAATTGAATCATTAGGACCGGAGGAGGCGTCAGCTACTCTAGTATGGGCGCTAGCCTACCTCGGTCCTCAAACCACCAATTCAGTTTTCATCTCTCCCGAAACGGTCACTATGGTAGAGCGCATAAATTTGAACCCATGATGGGGATATCATGGATTGATGTAAATCCATGATACCCCCATCATGGGTCAAGTTTCTTCGATCCACAGTCGATCTACCATGGTGACCTTTCGGGCGAGAAAAAACTGCATTGGTTGTTTGAGGACCGATGTAGTCTAGCGCCCCAAACTAGAGTAGCTGACGCCACCTCCGGTCCTAATGATTCCCAGTGGATTGAGTTTTGCGACCTAGTCTCAAAACTCGCTCCACTGTTTCTAACCTCAACCAAGGTGTACTAGTCATTGTGAGATGACAGGAGACAGACAGCTATCCATGAGGGGAGAATAGCGCAATGTGTGGACAATAAAGAACTAAGAAGCACCTTCTCGACAACACGAACTTATACAATGTGAGTTGTCTCATCCGTTCTGTTCCGTAATGGCTTTTGTCCTCCCTACGATAGATCAGGGAAGTGGTATTGGTTGGCACCACAGAACTTGTAAATCGTTCCGCGCACATACTGTCGTTAGCGGTTCCTACCTGCGAACTGAACAATTGGAACACAGTGAGTTCGCTTGGGGACGCATTTATAAACCGTGCCCAAGAGAACTCGATGCGCTCCAACTTTTTAGTTCACAGGTAGGAACCTCTAACGACAGTTTGCGCGCGGAACGATTTACAAGTTCTGTGGTGCCAACCAATACGTGACAATTCGTGCTGAAATGATTTATCCAATTTTCTTGTACATTGTGCTCACTTGATCTACCGATTGCATGTAATGAGTTCACCGCAAAGGCTGGTCTCATCAACGTTCTTCCCTCAAGGTGTACACAATAAAAGGAACATTGTGTAGAGGTTCAGAAATATCTGCACCACCTCTGTTCTAGACAGTGACAGCCTGGCGTACTCGGATGACAGCGAACTGCTGAGATCTCATGAGAGAAAATAAACCATCGCGGTATTTACACTGAGCAACAAGGAAATAAGAAGCCCGAAGGTTCTCAACAATAAAGCGTGTCTCATCAGACGGCGAACGTCTGTTCCGTAATGGTTCCTGTCCTCCCGCCTACAATAGCTCGGGGGAGTGGTACGTGACAATTCTCGTAGTCCAACAAATTCTTCCAATTGTATGTAATGGTCGCGCGTATTTTCGGGAGCTCTACGAAGGACAGAGAGGAATTCTTGGTTATGCCAATATAAATTTGTGGACAGTTCTTTACTATTATACAAAAACGACCTCAAAAAGGGATTAAGAGGGACGTTCAGCTCAAAAATGTACAATGCTATAAATAAAATAATGCTAATGACGTTAATGATCCTGGATCAGAGAAGCTTGAGATTGATTCATCAGAGGGAGAAAGAAAGTCGAAAAAATAGTCTTGGCGAGAATATGTGTGTTTTACCCTCCAGTGTTCAAAAGCAGAATTTCCTTATATAAACGTTTAGGAAAATACATCCCCATTTAGATTTTTTTTTTCAAGAGCCTCCTTTTCCCATTGCGCACTGTTCTCCCTATCAGAAGTAGTGCGCTGTATATCCTTGCCCGCCTGACAGCTGGGTTTTGGGACACCCTGCAATTTAAAAGCGATATTTGACCAATCAGCTTTCGAGTGCACTGTTTTAACAAGCAGGCGATCTTTATTCTGTATTTCTGTTATTATAATACGAACGACGGACAATTCAAACACTGGAGGGAAATGGGGATGGGAAGAGGAATAGGAGATCAAAGATCACGGTGGAGATGGACACATTAAAAGGTGAATGTTACAGCGCAAGAGGGGAAGAGGAGTCTACAAAGCTGGACAAGCGTTTAGAAAAGGTGGATCCTGGACAGTCTCATGGGAAAAGCGTAACAGACAGTGAAAGAGGAGCAAATGGAGCAATGGATCGGGAGCAGATCTTGATTTTATCAGGGATAATTAAAATGTATTTTTTTATTAATACGGCCTATACTCCCAGAAGTTGGCAGACCTCTTGAAGTAGCCGCTGTCAAAGTACCTGCAAAATAATAGTTATCGATATTTTGGAATTATTGTCAACGGAAACAAATGAAGCGGAGGATACGCTGTTTATCCCGCAGCATTATTTCCCTCGGCAATGCATTTCGTTCGCTACTTCACTTCTACAGGAAGGAAACATTCCGCTACGGTGTTTATCACAAAGTCCGGAATGATTTCTTCAATTGATACAGAAAAAAATGGCTAGTCACCACCCGCACCACACGGAAAATGCTCTAAGAGCGACTACGATATTTTTGTTTTTATCTACCAAGTCGGGAAAGGAAGAGAAGGGTCCCTAGAGGATCGAAATATGATGCTAGAATTATTGCCCGCATTCCAAAATACCCAAAATGATGGATGAAGCCGCATTTCTTGACCTTTGTGTTTCGTGCGAATGGTTCAAAAGCGGGAGGGGGCATCTTTCATTTTCGAGGAAGAGTCAGCTGAGAATAAGAAAATGTTCGAAAAGTCCAAGTGCCCTATTTTGTATCCTCAAGGGATTCGGATGCAGAATTCGTGGAGGATAAACAAACTAAGGATGCACCGCTAAACAGAGTAACGAAAACGTGCTGCTAAACCGAGTAACTAAAGGTGGACGGACGGACTAAATGACGGATGTCTCACATCTTGGAATCTCCCTCCCGCCCTTGCCGTCCATCCTCTCAGTACCTGTCAGGCCAGCCGCCGGCGAACGAGCGGCCACCACCGCGGCGTTCCATCCTGATATTGAAGCATTCATGCACGTTTATGGGGGACTACGAGTATAGATGCAGCTTAAAGGAGGACTGCCAGGAACTTCTTGGCATCATGCCAATTGGCACGACGGTAAGAAGCCTCGTCAAAAAGCAGAAGGCACCGCCAACACAATTTCTTCCATAAAACAGTGAGATAAAACGCCGTTGGCCATGCTTAGTCAAGGGACGGAAGTTTACTCATTTTAAAAGCAAAATAAGTAAAAATTAAACAATTTCAGGACTCCTTTCGGCTAACTTCATGCACCGGATAGACTATGTTGAATTTCTGCTTTTTTATATTTTTCTAGAGGTACCCCGTCGAGAAATTAGTCGATTTACTACGGAGAGAGTTAGTGAACAGCGATACTCCGCTAGGAAATGTGATTTTTTACATCTGAAAACTACCCAAAAAAAACAAAAAGTGAGAGATTGCGAAAAGAAGTTTGAAATCATTGGAACTACCGTAATGCTATCACGTGGTCCCGGAAAGCTAAACTACCGTATACCTCGGGTACGCCGCCCAGTCGCCGACGAAGGCGCGGCCGCCGCCGCGCTTCTCGATCGGGAAGAAGCCACGGCCTCCTTTAAGAGATAGACTTACTGCGTTTACCGCCGACAGTCCGTACTACTGTGTTTAGCGGACTGTAAAATACCTGCGCGCTTGTATTCCCCAGCGAAGCTGCGGGCACCGCCGCGCTTCTCCATGTCACCGGACGGGTAGTAGCTGCGGCCTCCTTTAAAGAGTTACGGTAATTAGCAGATGGCACTAAACGCAGTAACCCTCACTCCTTGAATATTTCTCATTTGGTGGTTCCTGCAAAAGACTGTAAACACATTTAAACGCACTAATTACAGTAACTCTCACTCCTCGAAAGGGCTTCCGGTATATAGCGAATGGTGCTAAACGCAGTAAGTCTTGCTAAACAGCGTACCGGCCCTCTTGTTGTAGTAGCCGTAGAAGGGCTCGTAGTAGCGCTTGGGGTAGTAGCCTCCGTTGAAGCCACCAGCGAAGGCCCTCCCGCCACCGCGCTTATCGACCGCGGGACTGAAAGTTACGGTGTTTAGTGGGTTTGTTATATGCAGTATGTCCATTGTCTGCCAAACACAGTATGACTCAAATATTCCATTCTCCTTGTTTTCCAGCATTTAGCGAGGCACTAAATGCAGGAAGTCGGATCTTCCTGATAAACGCCGTAAGACTCCCACGCATTTCAAAATGTCATTTGTAAACGTCGCTCAGATTGCCGCGCACTCTGGGCTTCATTTTTCAGGCACGCGTCATGCCAAACCTCAGGCATTCTCTTGGGAGGCTACGAAACCTAAGGAGGAGCGAGGGCTTTCAGGAGAACAAAAAGGAAATCTTCCACGGAGACCTTCGGAATCGGTAATTCCAGAAGGCCTGCGGGCTCTTGAGAAAAGATATTGTGTATCTCATGGGAAAGCACGTTAGCTGCTGACAACGAATTGTCGAGCACTCATCGGAAGCTTATTCACACGGTCTATAACTCCATGTTGCTGTTAGAACAGGATTTTGTTCTGCTCCAAAGAAATTCGAAATTTCTAGTCCCGCAACACTGGCTATCTCCTTCTGTATCTCCATAATAAAAAGGAATTTGAAATTTTGCAAATCGGTACGTTAAACTCAATCGATCGATTAGAATTCCTTTGGCGCTCTAAAATTCGAAGCCCTATTGCCCACTCGCTACTGGGTTTATCTAAGAAACCTGGTCCTTTTCGGAATTGGAAGGCCTCTCTCATCCACCCATCCAATGCCATCCACATCAAAGCGCGAACTTCTTTGCGTGAGCACTTTATTCGCCTCGGATTCCCGGAGAATTGCGCCGCTCCCGCGTTTTAGGCATCGTGGAGAAGAGAATAAGACGGAATAGATGGGTCCCGCGGGAGCGGAAACTCTCTATCTCTCCTCCATATCCGCCTCCGGGAAATTTCTCTGCCTTCCTGGAGAAGAGAGAGTGCACCAAATTAAGAGACCCAGACAAAGAAAGACAACTAAATTCCCAGGCTCGAAATATTTTGAGCGGCTCAGCGTGACCAGAGCTCTCAGGCGTGCTTATCAAGAAGTTTCATGCCCACGCCCCTTCAACGTCACTTCCGATTTGGGCGGGAAAGTGGGTTTTGAATAAAATCGATAAATAAACGTACCCGTCCTCCTTCGTCGGGTCGTCTTGAGCGGCAGCTGAAAGGAATACATAAATAATTAATTTAATTATTTGGGTTCACCCCCTCAGTTTTCAGGGGGTTATTCAGAAGTTCAAAGACGATCCTTTTGTTCTCTGTGCAGAATCCGGCAAAACAAACAAACACATTTTAGACTCGTCACTTTTCCTCGCACTTTCGCCCCCCGTTGTATTGTGTGTCGGCGTGAGAAAAATGAAAAAAATATCGTTGTAGTCCAAAGTCGGGTCCCGGGAGCTATTGTTCGAGTATGTGCCCTAATTGTATTGAAAATATCTACAGATGATACCATGGGACAAGGACATCTCATGCCAAAAAACGGCTTGTATTAATGCAAGTTTCGCTACTCTCTTGAACCATTTGGATATCTGATTATGGGAAGTTTTATGCTAAACTTTCTACACTACCTCAAACTGCGATAGAAGCTTATTTTCAACGGAAAGAATACAGTTCGGATATTTAGACGCCTTTATCGCATTACTGCAGTTAGCGCAGTCCGGAAGAATTCGTCATTTCCGGAACCTCGTTGTTCCTCTACCCCAAGACCGTCAGCTGGGGGTGTGCCTATCTTTGGAGTCTGTGCTCAGCACAATCAGATTCCCCCCCCAAAGGCAGCTGACTATTCGGGAAGTCTGTGGATAAATGTCGAGCTTCTTCTCCGTTCCCGCGCACAAGCGAAAAACATCCCTCTTTTAGTCCCGGGACTTTTCCGTGTTCTTAGAAGAAGCTGGAGGAAGATTCCGTGTCCGTAAAATAGCTGGGAGGAAGATTCCGTGTCCGTAAAATAGCTGGGAGGAAGATTCCGTGTCCGTAAAATAGCTGGGAGGAAGATTCCGTGTCCGTAAAATAGCTGGGATAATTGCGGCTGGCTAAAAGCAACATAGTTTGGCCAGTGTCTGGATTTCACCGATCTGAGGAGGTGATAAGGGTTGTAACTACTCTTTCTATCTAGGAAATTATACATCCCCGGATAATGTGTCCCTATTGGACAACGGATGCAATTCGATTCGAGATGTCACCCGGGAAGAACAGATGGACCCGGCACAAATGATTCATTACGTGAATGCGAAATGGGCACGAGGGCGCCACGCGTGGGGAGCTCATTTGCATAATTTCTCTTTCCCGATTGAGTAGATCTTTATCCTCAAGGGGAACATATTGTCTCGTTCCCTCCAGCTTTCTGGATTTTAGCTCCTTATCCGAATTGAAGGTGCAACATTATGCCAACTCGATGCATAAAGTATCACTCGACAAAACATCGCAAGTCTGGACAGAGAGAGAGATCAAAAAGCGTCGTCGAGATCGAAATATTATTTTTGCGCGCACTACCCAATTTTTGCACCCTTTTCACGAAGGACGCGCGTCCGAATCTCCGTCGGGGGGCTACGTGCAAATTAGATCAAGTCCTTCTCCTGCATAAAGTTCAAGGGCTCTACTGTCGTCATGCCTCCTCGATGGGTAAAAACGTAACAAGGTACAGACATTATTTAGGCCGGTCAAAACTCTAGGATCGTTTCGCTAAACACCCGGATTGCAATACCCAAATGGTCCATTGGTTCCTGAGATACAATTATGCAAGAGTTGCTCTCAGAAAAAGCATTTGTGCAAAACGTCTTGGGATTCTGTGACATCTTTGCTCATCATCTTTGTGACACGGTGTCTCTCGCGCATATTATGTTACCTCTTTCTCTGGGAGACCGACGATTGAGCGGAGAAGAAAAAGTGTGGCCGAATTGGCATTGTCGGGAAGCAAGAGCTCTATTTTATGAATATGAAAATATGGCGGTCCCTTCGGTATGTACGAAAATGGAACGGCTTCCAGGCTTTGACCCCATTTGCTTTGAATGCGGCCAATCAGCTGCCTATTCCAGACCGTGTAAATATCACGTTTTCCCCCGGGGAGGAACTAGGGCATTGCCCGCCGTCTAGACCATTCATCACAGTAATTCAGGAGGAACGAAAATATTATGCAGAACTTTTATGCGCAAAGTGTTTGCTCTACCGTTCTCTTTCTGACCCAGCGTACCCCTAACTATTCATCACTGCAAAAACATCTTTTTATGAGCAAAAGTGAACTTTTCTGCGCAAAATTGTTTGCTCTACCGAACTCTTTCAGAACCCAGCGAACTCCTGACCATTCATCACTGTAATTCTGGAGGGGGCGCATAAACAAACGCAGAACTTTTATGTGCAAAAGTGACGAGCCTGACCTATCGAATGCCTTCTGGTCTAGTGAACTCTCAGACTTACCGTATGCCAGGCAGAATGCCAGTCCGACCAGTCCCACCGCGAACCACTGCCGGGTGATCATGGTTGTCTGATAGTGACCCTCGCGAGTGTGTGTGACCCTTAAAGATGTTTCTTTTACTGCAGATCGCAAAAGAGGCGGATACGGTAGCGATAGATCCTTTAAGATGTATCTACAACTGTAGATAGCGAAGGGGAGGGTTACGGTAGATAGACGAGAGAGGCTGTGAAAATCGAAAATGGCGTTGGGCACACGAAACAAGCCGTGCGAAGGCAGCGAATTATAATCGCGTGAGCATGAGAAAAAGGAATTGGAGTCGAGATGGGAATGGTGAATGGGACATGAACAAGGAATGCCCACGCACGCTCTTGCAAGGATATACGGAGAAATGCTACGGACACAAAATTCAGTTGTGAACATTGTAGTCGGAGTTCTCCAGGTTGTAAGATCATGGTTCCGGAAACAGGGGGCTGTATCACATGTACTATGGCGCCAGGCTGGGACTGCACACAAAGAATTCTCTCATTCATGATCTAGCTCTGCAGATTGTTCTTCCATCTTTGGCCTATTTTCAAAATTTCAGCCAGATATAACAGAAGGAACTGCATAAGCGCTAGACTCCTACAATACTGTAGTGTTAAATGAAGAACCCTGGAAAGACGTCAGAACAAGCTTCCAGGGTCTGGACGCTCAATCAGGTCCATTTCTGATGCAGAATTGAGTGGGAGGATACGCTCGGATCCGGAACGTCCCTTCCTGACCCGGGAGCGAGTCTTGGAAAAACGAGGAGAAGATGGAGGAGGGGGGGGGGGGGGGGTTGAAAGTGGGCGGAGGAGGAAAGAGGTTTTGGAGCAAACCCAAGAATCGCAC
>JACMIG010001060.1:0-11290 GCA_014805385.1 Levipalatum texanum
CCCCCTTCAACTTTTCCCTCTCAGCTTCTCCCCTGCAGAGGACTCCTCCCTCTCTTGCCAAGAAAGCCAAAGGGAGAGAATGGAGGGCCGGTGATGACTATTCAAGAGAATTCCCCGGGAATACGGTGACGATCTCAATGTAATCTCGTTATCGACTCTCCCTTCTTTCCGCTCTGATGCGACGGAGAAGCATGGAGTCGCTGATCTATCGATTTTTCCTTTTTTTATTATCTTTCAATTATGATAGCGGCCGGAAAAAAGTCTTAGTTATTGTCGAGAACCAAAAGGCGGCACATTCCCAGTTACCGTGAGCAAGTGTAGATCTTGATATCTGAAATACCATGATTTCACTTCGAACTCCGCTTCGATCGAGACTGGCAATAAAATTGCAGTAGATCAAGAGAAACACTCTCCCACTGTAGTGATAATGTGATTTGGTGCCCGACAATGGAATTTCAATTAGTGACATCATTCGCGCACGTATCTTTATCTTTCCTTGTAAATGCCTTCGATGAAATAAATACCGTATACTCGCTACTGCGTTTAGCTTGCGCACTCGTCATTACTGTGTTTAGCGCACGGGGTGGAGAGCCTCTTACTGCAGGTAAAATGAGCCGTCTCCTGTGCCTGCTCGCCGTTGTCTCGGCCGCCTTCGCGATGCCGATGATCGATCAACTCGACGTCTCCCCCTGCCTCCTCCTCCAGAGCAACCTGGTAATTTACGAGTCCGCTAATATCATTCCGCTAACCACCGGAAGTCAGCTTCCTCTCGACTATTTCACGGATTGCAGCAACAATTCCTCAACGATACTGGTCTCGATCCCACCCTCACCTACAAGGACGGCCCCAAGCTCACCACCCTCGTCAACGGTGAGGGAGGCATCCGGAAATTATGGGATCCGTAAATTTCCTCCAGAATCAGATTTAACAGACTCGAAACTTTATGCATCTTTCAGGCATCATCTCCAAGACGACCGGCGTCGACGGACTCGTCAAAGTGTGCAAGTATAAATTTTAAAATTAATTGAAGCGGAAAATCAATAAATCGATAAGTTGACTAAGTGGCCAGAAAATTGCAGTGCCCGCCAAAAGTTCTACAACGGCATGGGCCGCTCGTACGAGATGTGCATCAACCGCATCGCCATCTACGGACTGGTACGGTAGTTTACGGAATCGAGTAGCCGGATTCCGTGTATTCATCTCTACTCTATGGATCCCTCTACTTTACGGAACCCCTAATTCCCGGATTCAGGGCGATACGACGATCGTGAATGCGCGCTTCATCGAGCACCTCTTCCGTCAGCTCCAGTTCGAGTGTGCCGGCGGATTCCCGAGTACGGTATCCACGGGGGGAATCAATAGTACCACCGATCGAATCACAAACTGACAAAACCGATATCGATTCTTGCAGTCTGGGCCGACAACCGTGCATGCATCATCCTTGCCGATTCGGTGAGTTTTCACTTCATGGTTCCCCCTGGCGCAGTGGTATTGCTCCCGTGCTCCTTTAAACCCCCGCCAGGAGCAGATAGACGGGGAATAGAAGTCATCACGAGCAGAGATGAGGATGATCCAGGGGGTCTTGCTTTTTAGTTATTTATTATTTCAGAAAACCAATTGCCTCGCCAACTTCAACGGTACCCTCTACGGAACGTCCACCAGCAACTTCTGCACGTGAGACTTGATTATTGATCCGTCATCCTTATCTGGTAGAGGGTTACGGTACAACATGGATGCTTTCCAAGACCACAAACTACAATCCGATCCTTGCAGCCAGAACATGCAGGACATGCTCAACTGCGTCCAGTCCGACTACAAGACATACTGTCCCGGAACTCAGCAGCGTGTGGTAGGGGGGAAAGATCAAAGATCATATCATTACGCGAAGCTCTAACAGTAAATGAAGTCGTGTGAGAACTATACTGTAGACTGCAGGAATTATGAGGGCGACGTTTACAACGCCGTGCTTATCACACTTAAACGTCGTCATACTACACTAGACTACCGTAATAGCATAACACCAATCTGCTTGCAGGCCGGTTGGTTCGCATGCGAGAGGGAGCGCCTCGGGTGGGCTGCCGACTGCACTACTCTCGTCTGCGACACCAATGCCTAATTCCATCCATCGATCGATATCAATCTAATATTCCCTTGTCAGAACTGTCAGCATTCAGTCCTTACCCTTGTATTAATTTTCTCTTCGAATAAATATTTTTATCGTTGAAAATGGATTTGAATAGCGGCGTGAAATATTTACGATTGGTAGGATGATGGGAGAAATTCACAAACTCAACATCATAACTTTCGCGTGGGTGAATCGCGAGAGGTCTACGTTTATATAATATCCCAATTTTGCTAAATCGATAGTCGTCAGTGAACGATGAGGGGAAGTATACGAGCATCGAAGCTAACCAAAATGCACTCGAGTTCCACGGTACTTTTCAAACGCCCACAGCCAAGGAGATTAAAAAAATAGCAGGTAACTCAAGGGAAATTCAAACGACCATGCAAAATGGGAAGAGAGAAGATGGGTTACAAAGGGAGACGTCCAAAGGAGAGTTACGGTAAGCGAACGGGTTACGGTATTCCTTTAGAAGTGGCGGTTGTTGTACTTGTCGATGTCAAAGTACGATGTGACGACGGTGCGATTGGCGAACTTGCGACCAGTCAGTGCAGCCTGGGCACGCTGGCAGTCGGCCTGAAGAACTCATTTTCGAAATTATAGCCGATACACATCAGAAACAAGTGTTGTCAACTACTGAAATTCTGCGTAAGCTACATCAATAAGTTTCAGGTGACTACCCAAATATGAAATATGCTATCATTTAGTGGAGAAAGTAATCGAACCTTCTCGGCGAACTCCACGTAAACCTTGCCGACGCCGGTTACGATGACGCCCTGGAAAGGAAGGCATGAGTGTAGGTGAAGAGCAAAATAAATATGTCGAGAATTATGGGTCCCAATAACAAGTTTTCTCTCCGATGAGCAATGGGGGACAAAATGAATACTCACCGGCATGGGACGCGGTATCTCGAGCGACTTGACCACTCCGTACCTGCTGCACTCTTCGCGAATGTCCTCCAGGATGTCTGCAAATAGGCATATTTTGAAAACTGCTGAATTGTTATGAGAGCAGTGCATAAAATAAACATTTAGTTCATATCGAAATGTAGTTTCAGCAGGAGAGAGATGCTAAGAAGGGGCAACTTGAGGAAGTGTGGCATGCTATGTGAACTCCATTATCTCACTGCTTACCCTCGTAATCCTCCTCGCTCTGCAGCTCCTCCTCCGTGACCATGTTCATGAGGCAGAGCACTTCCGTCACCGGACCGCTGCCTGCCGACATGTCGATACCCGCAACCGCGATCTGCAATGTACTCAATGTTTCGGCGTCAAAGTAAACAATAGAACAAAATAATGCAGAGCGTTCAGAGTGACAATATACCAACTCCATTTCCCTCCCTTTTAATTCGCGTCCAATGGCACTGCCCATCGCTAGGAGTGGGGAAAATAGATTTCCAAAACTGCCACCAGTACCTGGGGCGGCATCTGGAACGAGCTCTCGCGCTCGGTGTTGCATGCCAGCTGCACGGTCAGCTTCTTGTCTCCGAGCTGCATGCCGTTCAGACCGGCAATGGCCTGCAAACAAGGCAGTCTATTTAGCAGGAATATCGAAAATCTATGTGCTACTCAATTAATTCACGTTGGCATGAATACAATGGTAGCTCAATTTTGATGAAGCTTCATTTACAGCACAGCAAAGTGCGCATTTCCCCCGAATAAAGTAAGCACCTGCTGGGTGAGCGAAGTATCGAGGTACTCGGCAAAGGCGTATCCCTTGCTGCCACCGGTGGAGTCCGTCACGAGGTTGAATGCCTTCAGCTGACCGAACGACGACAGCAGCTCCTTGACCTGAAAGGCGCCAACACTCAGTCAGTTTCAAGAGGGAGAGGTACGATACCTGCTCGTCGTTGAGGTACGCTGGGAGGCCGCCAACGAAGATCTTGTGTGCCGAATCGACGACAATGCTCGAGACTGTAAAACGATCGATAACATAATGCAGCGTGAAGCTCAAGACAACAGAGATGAATATTGCAATAGTTGGACAGGAGGGGGAGGGGGGGGGCGTACCGGGCATGCGCGAGTTGGTCTCGTAGCTGCTCGCCATTGGCTGGTAGTCGCGAGGACGGCGAATCTTCAGCTGCTGTCCCATGAAGTTGATGCCTGCAAAATTACGATAAACCATGAGAATTCACGTAGTAATAAGAATTAATTAACAAGTCATCGAACGCCATGCCGAAATTCGGAAAACTTGAAATTTCGAAGAACTGTAAATCTAACCATCGAAGGCCATCCCTGCCGTCGTCTCGTCAATGGAGCGGAACTCGATGAAGGCAAAGTTCTGTAACAGGGGAATATTGATTTACAAAAAAATGTAAATAAATATCGATAAAAATGTGCAAAAAATATAGCTCCTCAATCAGCATACCTTGTCGAGGTTGATCTGGCAAAGAAGAACGGGATTGCCCGGTGCCTGAGCCAGGCCGCAGAGGTGCATCTGAAATTATGACATTGAAGACTGTCAAGACTGTCGAAAGAAAGAAGCCAAGGAAAATGTAGCGAAAAAACTGCAAACCTGCTGATTGAAGAAGTCAAGCATGACCTCTTCGTTGCATCCGAAAGGAATGTTGCCCACGTACAGACGACGGGCCTGAACACATTTTGTTAGTCATCATTGTTGTGAATAAAAAAATCATTATAACAGCATAACCTGGCAAGTGACGGAGGGTCCTACGACTGGCACAGCCGCCTGGATGTTCGATCGCGGGATCTGGCCAGAGGCCTGCAAATATTTTGAGGTGAATCGAATATTTTCATCGAGTTTAGAGAAAGTTCTGAATGAGGGCGTTCCAATCCTCAGAATAAGTACCTGGAGTTCCTTGTACTCCTTAGGAGTAAGATGCTCGTATCCCGCGGGCGGCACGTCCCAGAACTTGTACTTCTTCTTGGGGGCAGGGGCCGCGGGTGCCTCCTTCTCACGGCGCGATTCGCGGTCACGCGAACGAGAACGGCGCCTGTAAAAGATGATGGGTTGAATCGGAAATGTATCCATATGAACACCGCAGTACACAATGCCAATTAACTTCCAGGATATTTGTAGGCATTGAATAATATATCGGTCCTACCTCTCCCTCTCCTTCGACCGGGAGCGACGTCGCTCACGCGGCGATCTATCGCGCTTGCGCTCGCGGGAGCGGGAACGGCTCCTCTTGCGCTTCTTCCGATCCTCATCCCGATCGCTCCTCTCTTCCTTCGGCTCCAGCTTTATGTCGGCCCTCTGGAAAAGAACGATAAAATAATCATAATAGTATTTTATTTCCAATCCAAATAAATTGCAGCTGATCTTTCCATTTGAGCCGCTCGTGATAAATTTCCAATCCAAATAAACTACATATGATCTTTCCTTTCTATTTGAGCACCTCGTGATAAATACGATTTGCTGATGATAAATTTGAGTCACTCGTGATATAACAGGGTAAATGAAAATTTTTTTGTTTTGAATAGATAAAATATAACCTCGCCCTCGGGCTCCTCGTTCTTGAAGTCATCGGGAAGCGCGGGCGCGTACTGCTCCGTCCCGCCGTTGTCCACGTCCGCCATGACTCCGCGCCTTTTGTCGGGGGCTGTCAAGCCTGCACAATCGATTAAACCAATACGCCAAGCCACGCATGCAAACAACGAGTTTCCAACACATACTCTTCAATTTAAATGGGAAACACCACAACTATAGCAACGAATGCCGGCTGAAATTCATGACGAGGCGAATGTGTGCTAAAAGAACCCTAAAATGATCTGAAATGTGAAGACCGCCAAGGGAAATCCCTAATCCGCTGCAATGAGACGCAAGGATCTGTGCAGGAAAAAGGACCGGTCTGAAAACTAGTGCAGAGGCGCGAACGTAGCCTAAAAATGTCGCGCCTAAAATTCGTTGTAGATTGGCTGCAACGAATACGGCCAAATGCGACGCACCTTGACAAAGGCTTGCATGGGGGCATTTCAGAGGATGTGGAATGGGGCCGACCCTATGGTCTACAATGAAGAGACATCAGACAATCGGAATAGGCGGCGAAAACAACGGCAGAAACTACAACAGCAAACTCGCAAATGAATTCGAAAAGACTGAATACCGTAACAAAGCGGTACGCAATCGCAAACTGGAACTCATTTTCCGATTCTTTCGGGAGTAAACGGAGTAGGAGCGCTTACATAGGGGACTCGAATTGAATTTGCTTTTGCAGATATTTCTCGGCATTAGAATACCGTTATAGGACAAAATTAACGAACTTTTGTCAATGTCTTTATTAGTATGAATATTTGTTGAACCCAAGCCATTTCCAAAAATTGGAAATATTGGAAACGTATTTCTGCAAAGAGGAATCCATGTTGGTTTTACAGGAGCGATCGGCATTGACATAACCAACGATGATCTATAATAGATAGGATAATAAATGAACCAAGGGTTTCAGAACATTGCAACCAAAACGACGATTACACCCGACAATGGTGGGAAATCGAAAGCCGCTGTGAACTATCGGCAATCGAAAAATACTACGAAATATAATGAGGTCGGCAAATATTTCAACCGCAACAATAACAAAATAGAGGGGAAATTAGTGATTGAGGAAGAATAGCAGCTGGCCCTCTTCTCTGCCAAATCTCTTCATTCATCCGGCACTTCCGTCTTCACGTTCAGTACAACCTGGTCACCCGACTCCTCGTCATCCTTCTCCTGAAAGCGAAGCATTGATAAAACGCTCAACAGAAAAGTCTCGACTACATTTATGATAAGAATATAAGTACCTGGCTCCTCTTTCGGCTCCTCTTCTTCTCCTTTTCCTTGTCAGATCGATCGTCGTCGCGGTCGTGGCGCCTGCAATTCGATGGGACGAGTAGCTTCCTTTCGATTTGATGTTTATAGGCAAACCAGGCAAACCACCTCTATTGCCAAAACGAGATTTTCAACATTACGCCCAGCTTCAACTCCGTCAGATCCACTTTGGTTCAACTATTCGGACCCGTATTTACCCTTCTAGTTATTCCGCCCACCTCTTCTTTCGATCGCCCCTCTCCTCCTCCTTATCCTTATCCTTTCCTCGCTTCTCCTCCTTCCCGCGGCGGCTGCTGCGCTCACCAGATCTGCAAATCAATCGAATTATTTCAATGCCCTTTCCTAATCTCTCGTCCATGTAACGCCGACTCCCCTGGACCCGTTATTGCCTGTTCCCTAACCTGCTCCTGCTCCGATGCCTTCGACTGCTCCTCTCCTCTCGATCCCTCCTCGATGCCGACGACTTCTCCTCCTCTTCGGCACCACGTCGAGACGTCCGCCTGCAGATGAAGCGGCATTAAATATGCTGTTTTTCCAGGAAAAAATCGATATCTGAGAGAGCTTGAATTCGATCAAGATTGCAAGAACACAATTCCGACCTCTTGGGAGACGACGCTCGTCGCCGGCGATCGTCATCATCGCTGCAATAATACCTATTATTACCAGCTACTTTTAAGGAAGATTAAAATGTTTCCCTCGACTTTCCCAAACCCGGTGTATCGCCGTTGCCGCCGTGATAAAATAAAGTTAATTATACCTTTCCTCCTCGCGGTCCCTCCGCCGTCCCTCATCTCGTTCCCTTTCGTGTCGACGTTCGTATTCGCCCGAGCGCCGTTCCCGTTCAATCTGCAAATTCGAACTAAACTACAAACTATAAAAAAAACTAGACATCAAACAACAAACTAACATCGTAGTCTCGTCCCATGAGGGGCGGGGGTCGCGCTCCTCCCATGGGGCCTCCACGCCCTCGTCCCATTCCCATCGGCGCTCCGTAGCCGGCAGCTCCCATGTTCGGAGGGAAGCCACCGCCCTGAAATACCACGTTGATTTAATCTGGACCACGACCGCGACACATCGATTTCGCGTTGCGATCACGTTACCAACCATCTGGCCGTAGACTGGTGGAGGCATCATGGGATTGAAGCCGGGAGGGGGCATCGAAGTGTTGGGCATTCCACCTCCCATGTTGAAGTTTGGCGGCGGTAGGGAGGGGTTGAATCTGAAACACAATATAATGTGTAGGTATGGAAGGGTGAAATGGACGGAGTCTCGTGCATCGCTACTGCGTTTACCCGGGAGGCGGCATGCTGGTATCGATAACGGCCGGCGCAGCTCCTCCAAGTGTCGGAATCGAGGTCGGCGTCAGCACGTCCTGCAGGTCTTCGCTTCCTGTAATCGGGTATAAGTTCATTAATCAACAATGATCGATAATAAAGATCAAAATATCGTCCCGTTGAGGAAATAGGGCACTACCGGGTGGTGGAGGTTCTTGTTGGGCCAGTGTTGCCGACAGATCCTGTGGTTGTGCTCCCACTAAAATGAGATGTTCATGTGGGTGGCTGAAGAAACCAGGGATTTAAATGCCTCGTGGTTCCTCTATACTGCGAATAGTAGTGACCGTCCCAATAGTCGCTTACATCAGCAATCTTTTTCGAAAATTAGTATTCGAACTCACTCGAGGGAATGATCATGGGAGGAGGGCGGGAGTAGTTGGGAGGAGGCTGGGCTGCAACGATGTAAGTTCCTTATTGTATACCATGTTCAGACTCCAGAGCAGCTGACTTGAGCCAAATTCAAACCAGGTACATTGGGCGCGCACGCAGGATAGAATTAGCCCATTCTGATTTTGCAAGGAATAAATGGCGCATTACACGTATAGAAGGTAAAAAAAAGACTCACAAATATTCACGACGGAGGCGGGACCCATGGAGTGGATGGTGGAGCCCATCTGATTGATGTTCATTTAGCGATTGAACGAATCGCGGAACCGTACCCCATCATTCATTGGCCGTCCTCGCCCACGTGCCATTCCGTATTGGCCACGTCCGTAATTGTCCGTGTTATCGATGAGGACCTGATATTCGTCGTTATTTTTGTAACAAAAATGGTAGTCATTATTAACCCAGAAAATGATAAATGCTAGAAATTTTTTAAAATGCGCATTAAAACCTTGATTCCGCCCGCGACTCCTCCGGGATCAGTGGATCGAACGTCTGAAATAGCATGGGGTAGGCGGGCAGCAAAAAATTGACGAACTCTGTATGGCAGCGAGTGGATTGGCAATGTGGATGGAGTTCATGATCTGGCGATTGACAATTTGCTGATTGCCCGCGAATTCAGCGCGCAGCTTCTTCTGACGCTCGCAGTACGAATTCCACGAATCTGTAGAAGGCAGATATCGACAAAGGCGCAACCCGAATTTGTGATGTATAGAAAAAAAATCCGCTCTCTGTATCTGGGTGAGAAACGTACCCTCAGTGAATCCATAGTTGAAATAGTCTGCAGGGTCTGCTCCTGGCTTGCGCCACGGCTTGTCCTCGCTCAGCGCAAGGTCAACGTCGTAGATTACCTGGCGTAAATAAAATTATGAATCTCACGCGGAGAGGGGGTTGCTCCAAGGCGACTCACGACTCCATCGATGGTGGGAGTGGAGTCGAGATCGATCGTGGCCTTGACCCGCCGACCTTCGTGCTCGGTACGCTCGCTATTTTTCTGAAGAAAAATATAATTTCGTGAAATATCTTCCAATAAAAACAGTTCGAGAAAACAAAGCGTACCAGGAACTTGGCTGACGGTATAATCTCTCCGATCGTCACTTGTACTCCGTCTTCCTCTTCGTCGTCGTCCGCGAACGGGTTGTCTAAACAGTCATCGATAAAATCTCACCAATGTCTTCTACTACACACCTTCCTCCTCTTCAGCTTCTCCCTCTTCATCGGCCTCAGCAGCGACGGGCTGTTCACCCTGGGAAGCCTCCCCCTGGGAAGCCTCTGCGGCGTCATCTTCCTTCTGAACAAATACCGAAATTTACGAAACTTTCAAAATTAGACAAGTGAAAAAGGAGGAACAAATCTGACATAAAGAGCCTCCTCGTCAGCTGCGTCTTCGACGTCCGCCATAGCTGAAAATTATCTATCGTTTCCAGACCTAAATTTTCTGCGAAATAAGACGGAAAATTAGCTCGAGGTATCCACGAGGGCATGAACCTTTGGACTGGTTGAATATGGAAGGCACGACAATTTCTTTATGCATGGCAGAGTAGCGTTCGATGAAGCATCGGTTTTAGCACTGTCTGAGTGGCAGCAAAACACGCGAGACTAGCACATCATGGTAGGTAGCAATGGCATCTATAAACATGGAAGGACTACTTACAGTATAACTAGTCGCGAACTCTAAATAGGAGAAATACTCTGCAATCTGTTCTGAATACTGTTGTAGCATGATATCCCTATTGCCCTTCTAGCGGGCTGTTCTATAGACAGTTCACAGGACTTTCTAGTTATTACACCAATTGTCCAGCGATTTATAGACATGGTCGGGGGCTTCTTAGTTGGCAGTGACGAACTTGTTCGGATAGAACGCGAGTCCCTCAAGAGAATCGTCACGGCAGAGCTTCCCAGCTGTTTCCGCAGCCAGAAGTCTGCAATAAAAAAGATTAAAAACCACAAATATCGGATGGCACTTCTGTATTTCCGTATTTTTAACATACAACATGTACAGTGAAGAGGAAGATGCATCCCTGCTTCCATTGCGGTATTCATACACGGCGATGATTCAATGTCTCTAGTCTTTCCCCTTTTCTACTCCGCAGTAAAACCCCTCCACTCGTCCAATTGCGACTCCTGGCCAAGAGTTTGCCTTTGATTACTTTTCTTATGCAGCGCACACTTTCCTTTCTCTTCTCACTGTCCATTTCGGGCCTTAGTTCCCAGTCAGGTAGATTCTTACATGGTCTTTGTTCACATGATATTTACAGACGAATTCCTGACTCTAGTCATAACTTCTGATAAGGATTCGCGAAATGACAACTCTCCGATTTCAATAAATCGGAACCAAGCTCCATCTGTGGCCCTGAACACATCCTTCACTCTCAAATGCACAGTAGAAGGGAGGACCGCCACTACCATGAGATGGGCCGCAGAGTGAGTTGACAAAACCATAATTTAAAAATCTAAAATCAGATCTAATTGTCTATCACGCATTCTGTGTAAAAGTGAACTCCTCTCGGCACAGCCCCACCGAATGAAGGACTGGGCCGGTCCCATATAATACCTGTTGGACCCCTTTGAGAGTGATGACGATCGGTACAGAGATTGGGGACCTATCGCTATTCCTTCGGAAAATATGACTACGGAAAGATGGCAAAAAATCATTTTCTTTGGATTTTTTCCCTGATTAAAG
>JACMIG010001060.1:11390-23391 GCA_014805385.1 Levipalatum texanum
TGGAAAATGACCGCCTTTAAATGGAGAATTTTTTAATAGCGTTTCTAGACTTGGCACGAGCCAAACTTTTTTCACTAGAGCTCGAAAACTGAAAATTTAAGATTGCATTTTTCGATATTTTTGCGATTTTCAACACCACAGACATCAAATACCCAAAATGTTAGGGTGCAAAAGTATCTTGGTACTACTAGTATTGTAGTGCCCCAGGGGTACTGAGAGTGGACCACTACTTTAATCAGGGAAAAAATCCAAAGAAAATGATTTTTTGCCATCTTTCCGTAGTCATATTTTCCGAAGGAATAGCGATAGGCCCCCAATCTCTGTACCGATCGTCATCACTCTCAAAGGGGTCCAACAGGTATTAGATGGGACCGGCCCAGTCCTTCATTCGGTGGGGCTGTGCCGGGAGGAGCTCGATTTGCTCGCTTTTTACACAGAATACGTGCTATTTCCAGGGACGATTCCCAATTCTGCGCTGCATTCAATGCCACTCAACTGGGGTGTCGATTTGAGGGGATCCAGCAAGATTCCAACTTCACATGCGCTGTTGAGTATGCTGATGGAGGTGTCGCCATCAAGACTATCACAGTATCCATTCGCCGTGGGTTTCATTGAGTAGCGCGGATAAAGGCAGTCCCTTGCAGCGCCAACATTCTGGAACGGGCAATTGCTAACTCATGGCATCCCCATGTTCGTATCGTGGGCTCTACTCATCATAATCATCACACGAGCAATCATTCGAAGGGTGATGCATAAATGCCGAAGTTATAGTATAATAATTTAGTGCCGGAGAAAGAGGGAGCAGTTATTTATTCATTTCGCAAAACCTCAAGGGCCCTTCTCCCCACGATTCGTCGCTCTGGACGATGCCAGTGAATCGTCTCCAGAGACAACCGGTTCACCAAATGATGGGAGAAAAGCAGTTTACTATGAACACGTCCTCTCTACAGCTACTCCATATGTCATTATGAAGAAAGAATAAAGCATATTGTTGGACCAAGCTCATGGGAGGCTTTCAATCGCATTGAACATTTGCAATTGATTGGCTGACGCACCTTTCTTTAGCGAGAATGACGGTGATGCTTTTGAGCTTGCTGAGCTGTGCTGCGGTAAGGGAGCCATTCTAAAAAATTTAGATAGGCATTTTTTTAGGTATAGCAATTGATATACCTCATCAACGCTGGAGACAGTGTCGCCTATTGAAGATTCCACACTGGCAGCCTTCAGCTGCACGACCATAACGCCGGATGGGAAACGAGCCATTCTGAACAGCAAAATCAATCAGTGCATCGGCTGAATAATATTGTGTGGTAACGTACTCGAGGGGTCCGTCGAGTTTGGCGAGGGCCGTGCATGCATTGAGCACGTCCTCGGGAGAGAGCAGTTCCATTCCACGTGCTCGATTGATGCGGCAGTAGATCTCGGGCAGTGTCATGACACCGCCGCACTCCTGTGACACCAAATTTTAACAAGGTTTTCCCTATAAATTTGAGTCGCTCGTGATAAATTTGAGTCGCTCGTGATTTTTGATAAATTTTCCTCGTTGTTCAAGTTCAAGCCAACCTTGAGAGCAGGTGCAAGGACGCTCGTCAGCTCTTCGGCCAGCTTCTCAAAGTAGACGCTGCCTCCGCCGTATGTGGACTTGGTGACTGGATCGGAGACTCCGAGCGATAGCAGATACGATTTAAACGCGACGGTCTCGTCATCCGTGATTTCTCCTTTCCGCGCTCGCAGCTTTTCAGCAATGCTCTTCGACAATGTCACCATTTCACGCGCTGATTCCATCAGGCGTGACATGTCCTCGAAGGCCTGCAAATAACATGATTTTTGCAATCTGATAATTTCACTTACCTGACTGATGCTCTCGTGAGTCTTGATGTGGTTCTCGGCGAGCTTCTTCTCTATTCCTCCGATTCCCACAACTCGTTGTTGTGTGGCATGGGAGGCGCGGGACTAAATATTAGTGTGAAGATTTGTGAAATACACTAAATTCTAACCCCGCCGGAACTGCTTCCCGATGAATTCCGCTGCCAGATTTTCCTTTTGATGGCCTCCTCGTACCGCTTGAAGAACTGCAAGCACAAGTATGAAGTCGAAGAAACGCAAAGATGGATATTGGATAAAACCATCTAATCAACGATATCCCCTCACAAGTTAACATGAACGAACTCAAACATTATCGATAGACTGACCTCATCCTCTCCACCGGATTTGAAGACAAATCGGATGAGATTGAACGCACTGCTATTGATGGGACCGAGGAGCGACGGCGGTGGCTGCTCGAGCGTCACCACAATCTGAAATAGGCCTAATTCGCAAAATAAAAACTCTTGTAAATCAACCGTGAAAAACGCGCACTACTACCTCGCTGAATCCTCTTCAATTTCGCTTTGTGAAGAGCTTTGATATGTCGTAATTCCCAGTGAATACGAACCTTTCCACCGCGCGAGAACAAATTCTTGTGGTGTTTATCGATGTGGCGCACGAGCGAATGATGCAGAACAATTCGGCGATCCTTGAAAGTACACATTTATTCGCAAGGAGAAAAAAGCTTACGGGATCCGATGAATCCGCCCAAATCACGCGATGCAGAGTCATCGAGGCCGTCCCCTGCTCGAACTCCGTCTGAAAAATATTTAAGACAATGATCAAATGAATAGGAAATGGCGCACCACTTTGAGGTCTCCCTCGTATATGCCAACGTTGCCGGCCTGGCAGAGGATGTCCTCCATCGACTCTCCCGGCTGATACCATGCGAGCCGGTTAGCCATGGATTACCCCTGAATTCTAGGTATTACGATGCGCAAAGCTAGCATTCGAACAGCGAAGAAAAATAAGTGAAAAAATCGGCCAACGAGCGACTAAAATCGAACGGCGATGGTGTGTCGTTTGGTGCGTCGAGTGTCTCTGCCAGGGAGAATTATGAGATTTCGCGAACAGGTCGGGGATCTGGGAATCCTGCCGCGGGTGTGCACTTTTATAAAGTATTTTAATGCGTATGACGATGAGTCGGGCCCTTTCAGGAAGACCTGGATCTCTTCAATTAGTATAGAAGGATGCTGGCCTCGCTAGTGGGGGCCTCTCGATTGGCAGGAATTGGATCCTCCAGGTTCGCATGTCACAAGGATTCTATTGAAGGCACATTTTCTTAGGCGGTTACTCCTCTCACTCGAATGCCGCCCGTTGTCAACGTCACCTTCCACCTTCAAAGGCCACTCCAAATGGCAAAACATCAAGGTTCGCATCACGACGTTTAAAGCTCCCGCATACATCATAACGTTTAGGCGACCAAAGGCAAAAACGACATGATCAAATCCAAGGCCATGAATTTCCTGCTGAAAAAGGTTCGTTGTTCTGACATTAACTGCGAGACGGTAGTGTTTTCTTACAATACTTTATTAACAATAGTGAATTCCGATGAAAATGGTGAGTGTTAAGTGCTAGGAGCATTGCACCAATATAAAGAATAGGGAGAGTTATACATGATTAGTACACTGGGATGGGAAATGGCGATAGATGTGCTCAATGGCGATGTCCGCGGCTCCTCTTCCTGTCACGGGTGCGGTCGTGGCCGCGGGATCCTCCACGAGCGCGGTTCCTCCGTCCACGGTCCTTCCTGTCTCCCTTCCTCTGGCGCTTGGCCTCTTCATCCGAGGTGTCCGAGTCCGTGGCAGAGCGAGAACGGGAACGAGACCTTCCCCTGGACGCGCTCCTGTCAAATCCCCGCGAGTGGCCACGGGAGTGGCTTCTGTCCCTTCCACGAGAACGAGAGCGACCACGGGAACGAGAACGGTCATGGGCTCGATCGAGGGCACGGGCTCGGCTCCTGGGAACATGGTCAGGGTTCTCGGATTGAGGATCAGCAGACCTGGTGATGGGAGCGAGGAGAATGGCCGAGGAGTGGAGTTCCTTAGCGTGGTCGATGGCAGTGGAAAGGTCTTCGACTGTGGCCAGGACACAGGGATCGCCCTCCCCGTCGAGGAAGCCAATGGTGGAAGGGTCATGGACTCCGAGGGAGGAGAGCTTGGAGTGGAGGAGGGGAAGGAGGGCGGATGGAGTGGAGGCAGAGAGGGAGAAGCGAGTGAAGGCTGACGACTTGGAGGGAAGCTTGAAGTGGACGACTGTAGAAGTCATTGTGGACGAGGACTCGATGGAGTGGGGGAAGATCGGCCGCTATTTTATACCAGCCAAGAGTAGGGCCATTCGAATGCTTTCGAATACGCCCACTTCTACTCGAATGCACACTTTCTGACGGATTCGTCGTCAGAAATCGTAGCCTCCAATCGCCATTCGGCCATTGGATTGGGGAAGAAGAGCGGGAGAGAGGGCAGAGCGAGAGAGAGTTTCATATGTGGCTAGAGAAGCAGAGACCATCCTGAATATACTCCGTCAGAAGTTGTAGTCTCCTCCTTGTCCAGGGACGATTAGCCACGTTTTCGAATGACTTCGAATTCGTGAACTTTTGATTCTAGGTCTTTCGCAACTGCACTGCACGAAAAATGACGGTGACTCATCCATTGCTCATCCTATAGTTTCGAGTACGAATATACAATTCCTACAAAAAAATTAAAAAGTTGATGATCCTGTAATTAGGTGTCAGCCGCTGTTCGCAAAGGTGGATTCGACCTCAAGCTCAACAGGGAACTCGGAGCTCTCGAGCAGGTATTTCGATTTCCTTTTTATTAGATGTATTTCTCGGTTCAGGAATTCCGAGCTAATGGTCTGCCCCTCGACACCTTCAAGAACTACCTGCAGAGGATGAAGGTGAGGTTCTGAAGACATTTTTTCCTAGTATTCATGGCACTGAATCGACTGTTCGTGGTAAATTAATTTATCACAATGTTTCTTCCCTTCAGGACAAACCGGAGCAGCCCTTCCGTTTCGAGCTTATAGGCCCCGCCGGGACATTCTTCATCATAGAAACCGAGGTTTGCGTCCTAAGCTTGTTATTCAAAATTGTTTTTATAGGCCGCAACTCGCGGTCCCGTCGCGCAGAGCATCAACAGGTACATAAACAAGGCAAGTTTTATTTTGCATGGTAAAGCGCTAAATACCGATAACCACGAATTAATGAACTATTATGCTTCCGAATTGAAATATTTCAGGTCGGTGGATTCCGCGTGGCTGCAGACTCAGCGGCAGTCCTGACGTGGTTTGATGAAAAGGGCGTCGTCCGTGTCGATTCCAACGACAAGGAGGGAAAGAAGGTCAAGAGGCCCTGATTTGTTATGAGCGATGGAAATTACTACCAGTATTATTTCGATCGGGGGAAGTAAACTCATTTTTTCAGATCGCCTTCGAGAAGGCCGAAGAAATGGGCATCGAGCTGGACTGCGAGCAGGTAACGAAGCTAATATTATTCTTTTCTATAAAAAAATATCACCATCGTTGTAGGAAACTTGTAACGCTGTGATATGATACTTCTATTATTGTCATCCTTTTCAGGTGGATGCTGTCGAAGGCGACGAAGGCGTCCCGAAGTACGAGATGCTGTGCGATGCGAAGCGAGTCTCTGTGGTCGAGGACGGACTCGCCAAGCAAGGGTGCGGACGGGAAACGTCGCAGTTGAAATTGCATCGCTCTCACTGCAGATTGACTATCGAATCAGCGGAAATCGAATGGCGACCCAAGCATCCCATATCCCTGGACGAGAATAACGCCCAAATTGTGAGTTTTTATTTTGTCGGAAATTGATTTTTGAGAATATTATCTTACTGATTTTTTATTCTCATTGTCAGGTCGAAAAGTTCTACGGATTGTTGCAAGAGGACGAGACGGTGCGACAGATCTTCGACAACATTCAGCCCGAATAGGAAGCCAACATGGAATACTGCCGAGGTTTGCCCAGAGCCGAGTGTTCTCCACGAGCGTTCTCATACTTCCTTGAATCATTCGATAGGCGATTTCGCAAGCCCACGGGTATGGGAGCTGCATTGGCTAGCCCCGGACCGACGAATTTTTGGGCTAATTTGTTTTTCTAGGAGATCCCGCTGTTATAGTCAGTTTTATAGTTGCCCTATTTCGGGCAAAACTCATATTTCCAGGATAGCAGATAGAGAATACAACTGTTACGTTTGTTGTTGCGATTTGATTTGTTTGGTTCATTTTTTTTTGCGAAAACCGAAACAGCTTTGAAAGCTGCTTGATAAGAACAATACAACAAACAAAACGCGTTTGGTCTGCACAGGTTGAGAATCACAATGACGATGTGCTCGCTGTCGACGATTTCTTCAGAAGATTCCACGAACTCGTTGTTTTCGTCTGCCCTGCAAGAGGCCGCATTATCGATTGTTATTACACCATCTAATCGATTGAGTCGATACCTATCAGCATCGGAACTTGGTTCTTGTGCGTGATCTGTATGATACACGGCGGCTGCATCCACGGTTCACCGTCGATCTGCATCGGAAAGGACTTGTGGGTTCTGTAATGATTTCTCGGATTTCGAAATCTCTATCAGTTCGAGTACTGTATCACGACGGTGGAACACTGCGAGAGCCTCCGTGCCGCAGCCCGCACTCCCGCTTTGATTTGGCCCATTTGAATTGCCGATTCGAGGCCAACCACCTGGATCGATATCAGATTTGCATGGAAATCGGGCTCACCTCGACGAGCTTATCCCCGATATCCTGTACCCTCGAAGACAAATGACTCGATCCCTGTGACGAGAACAGCGGAGGCAACGGGAATCGGGAGCCGCTCGCCTGAAGCGAAAGTTCCAGAAGAGAATCTATGATTCGAACCTTTCTGCTGGTCCCCCACAGATTGGATCCACCGTAGATGGAAGTGATGTTGAGAAGGGCAATACCTTCGAGTGTAGAACCCTGCCCGAGGTCGATGGTTTCGCCGTCGCACTGAATTACGCCACGTTTTCTATCAACATTGTTTGCAAATAATGACCAGAATGTCGATCTGCTCATGTAGATTCTTGCATGTGCTTGATAGCGTTTCCGTCGTTCCCAGCTCGAGGTACCTGGGGAAAATGCTTATCTCCTCTCACAAGAATTGGCTTACCACAACTTGTTCCTCATCCGACTGTTGAACTTCTCCGGGTACTTTTCCCGCATGACGTGAAAGCGATGAGCGATGGAAGCATCGACGCCGATCGAGAAGTAGTTGTTGATGATGGAATACGGCGGCGGGTCGCCCTTGTCGCTCTTCTTCTTCTGCTCGATTTTTATCTGCCATCGGTCCATGAAGATCTCAATTATCGACTGTCAACTATGAGTGATCCATTGTCACCGGCATGGCCTTCTCGATGTTGTGGAGTATCTTGGTCAAGTTCTCGTTCTCGTACCCGCCTCCCCATCGCAAACACCGTGCGAGGTCATTGCCAGTCCCGAGAGGGAGGATGGCCACTGGGGGCCGCTTCCCGTGCTCGTACTCTACCTTGTCTGAAAGGACTGATTTCTATCGAATTGGCTATGCTTCGACCCATTTCTGCTAAATCTGACATTGCCTGCATGCAGAAACATACTTTTCGTTGTGGACATACCCATGGCCTCCAGCACCCATCCAATCGTCCCGTCTCCACCGCATACGAGCACATTGCAATTAGCAATGGACGAGAAGAGGTTGAGCCTGTGATTTTGATTCTATGAGAGATCTCGCTTAGGTCCTTACCCTGGTTCCGGGCCGACCTTGCTCAAGTCGTAGACCTGCCGTGGATTGAGCATGTACTCGAACTTGCGAAGGACCCGAACGCCTTGTCGCCCCCCGCTCTTGGGATTGACGAGAACCAAGAGGGGACGAGTGTTGTTGCGAGGTTGTACTGCCTGAACAGCTCTTCCTCCTTCTTTGACAAGGTGCTGTACTTACCTGGAGCAAATTCGAGACATGCTGACTCTTGACGGCATTTTTGCGCTCGAGAAATGCGGGGAAGATATGTGTGGGTGGTAGGATGTGGTGCTTGAGCTCGCCCATATCACACGCATCGGAGATACTCGTAAGGCACTGCAATTTGTGATACATTATATTTTTGGAAAGATGAAGACCTAAACTTCGCTTGATGATCACATACATACCTTATTGTGAGCATGCCGATTGCACCACCGACATCGCTTTCCCTGGAAAACGGAAATGGTGCTGCCGCACTTGGCGGCGCATCTGAAGGTCCTCTCATTCGAGGAGAGCACGGTAGTGGACAGACTTTGCGGGAGCATTGGCGTCTATCCAGTGGTGGCTCAGCCGCTCGCACTGCCGAGCGGAGAAGGTCCGAATGCACCGATTGGTCGCATTACGAACGCATCGTTCGTGAGCTGTGTATTTGCACACTGAAATCGGTGCTACCATTTATTTGGGAAAATAGATATAGCTCACAGCCACAGGATAGTCCCTGCTTGCCACCCCATCCGACGAGGGCCGAACAGCACACGTTGCAGTAGGTCGGCTTGGAGAAATGCCGCAATCTCCAGACGTGAGCACCGTCCTCTTTTAGATCGTCCAACTGAATCTTAACGCCTATAAAAGTGGTGTCACATGCGGTTGACATACCGTATCGAATCCGAGTAGGACGAGAAGGGGAATAGTCGTGAGTCCTCCCTTCTTCCACTCCTCGAGGGAGACGATGCCGTCAGCGTCGAAGTCGATGTCAGTCATCATTTGACGGAGGATCGGAAATGGCAAACAGATAGTACCTATCTAGTGGGGGGGGGGCCGGCGGCCGCCGGCCGCGGGGCGCGCTAGTGGGGGAGCGGGGAGGGGCGGGGGGCGGCCGGCGGCGGCGGGGGGGGGGGGGCGGGGGGGGGGGGCGCGGGGGGGGGGGCTCCCTACTTCAAATTCAAAAAACAAATACCAATCTAATCCCCCCCCCCCCCCCCTCATGCAAATGAGCAGCATCATAACGACAAACAGCGGAATACGAACCGGTTCCAACTCGACGGTGTCCCAGTGCTGATATCGGGCGACAGTCATCATCTGCTCGATGATTCCCTCGATCTCCTAGAATGTCTCCTGTCCCTTGCCACAACAAGGCCACTTCCTCCTTGATGAATGAGAGATCAAATTGACATCATCGTACCGCCTTGTCGAGGAATCCATTAGCGTCGGAGTCGTAAACGTGGAATACGACTTCCAGCTTGTTCTCGGGGGACGCGGCCTCGAGGAGGGAAAGGTAGCACACGAGAGGCTTCAGCGGGATTCGGACGCCTTGAATATTGTCACTTCTCATTCGCCTTTTCACAATCTAGTCTTCTGTGAGAACTATTCGGAGTCACTAATTTAGGAGTCTTTATTACGAATCCTCTAGCGAATGGTTGGTTACTACCACTCACCATCGTACGTCTGCCCTCGGTCGTTGTCGTGGCTGTTCGGCTTCAGCTTTTCGAGCTTTTCACTCAGCGTCGTGAGGTTGCCCGTAAGCTTGCTCCGCACGTTGGAAAGGGCCTCTTCGAAAGTTGACACTCGCCTCTCTTCAATTGGTCTTCCCGTTATTCCCTCGTCATCTCATCATCATCCCTGACCCTTCGTTGGTTTCGAAAAGGACAGGAAGAGCTGTTCGATGAGGTCCGTCGGAAGTTCGGCCCCGAAATAGACTGCAAGAAAATGCTGGAATCCCTCGAAGTCGATCGTCTGAAATACGGTGTAGTTCCCAAGGGACTTGAGTTTCTTTATCGCCAAAAATCGTCCTCTTCTTGAACGCTATTCCCACGTAGATTTTCGACAATGAAAAATTGCCCTTTCCCACGGAGTGCACTCACTATACACGTTCATCTCGCCTCCCATTAAAACGGCGGCCCGAAAAACATGAACTCGCCTGTTGATCTTCAGAAAGATGCTTGACGAATATGCCATCCGGAGGCTGGAATTCGCCCAAAAGGTCGACGAGCTTGTGCGATGAATCTGAACTATTCTTTCGCATCATTTCCATGCGAACTCAAATCATCATGGCTTGGCTCATTTGTCAGGACTATAGAGATCTCTTATGAGCTTCTAAAGTTCGCAGTTCCGGAGCAGGGGATCTACAGTCTGTATGCCTGCAGAGGGAACGAAAGGAGGAGGAGGTAAATCGAGTTAAGGCGCGCGGACATTTTTAGAGCGGGGGGAGCCTCGTTGTGCCTGGTCGAAAGGTCTCCCTTCCTCCACCTCTTTACGCTTCTGATTACTCTTATCCACTCTGGAGTCTCTCTCGTGGGGAGGAGCAAAGTGATGTCAGACCCCCGCGCGTGAACATTTATTTAGTGCCCGCGCCTGAGTGCGTAGAGGGAGTCTGTGCTGCGGGCAGGCATCAATCAGGGCCCGAGAGAGAGACTCCCCCTCTTTCTGCACTTGAAACTGCGTCAGAAGGGGGAGGACCAATATCGGTGGGTGCTCCGCGCCAAGACTCCTACCCCCAACATGCTAATACGATTCGTTCGTCGAGCCAACGGGGAAGGCTTCCGATTCCGGAGACTCTGACCATTCTAGAGGGCGTTAGTCACGCAGAGCATCGAAACCCCCCAGGAGATAGCTTCGCATTCAATAGATGCTTAGAACCTGACGCTAGATATCCTCTAACTCCACCCGGCACTTACAATTGGCATATTCGGTGAGGCGGGAGAACTGTTCGGGTGAGAGCATCACAATGAGATACCCGTAATTGAGGCCACTTTCCCTCCCGTGTCTTCCTCGTCCCTGCAATCACTGCAAATTATTATTATGACCGGAAGCCGAGGAACTCGCGCAAACAAAAATCCCCCCCCCCCACATGGAGAGAGATCAAATGATGAAACTGAACGACGGGCAATCTAAAAAGGACAGAAAGACCCACACGAATCGGAGGGACAGAGCATGTATGTGTGAGGGGAGGAGACGACCTCCGCGACTGATTCCATTATGTTTCTGGACGCCCCGCGCGGGAAACTTGTCTCCTCCCGATCCCCGGAAAGGGCAGATAAAAAAGGAAGCGCACATGGTGCTTTGATTTCCCTTTGTGGACAATGAGCTCACCGAAGCGGGGGAACTTCCGGGGGTTGGAGAAAAACATGACCCTCATCCCTGAATCAATCGGTCACAGAGTGCAATATCATGAGGGCGCGCAAGGGGAGAAGCGAGAAGGGAAGCCCCTTTGATTCCATCCCCGAGGTCTCCCTCCAACACAACCATTAGATAGATGAGGTTCCGACGGGTGGACCTTAGACTTAGGGAGGGTCAGGTATGAATGATGAGGGGAAGGGTTGGAAGGCGACGTCCTATCCTTCTATGGAGGGAAGAGGAGTATTCGCATCCCCTCCCGGTCTATCCATAATACACTGCCCCGCTCTCACACCTTCATCGGGAGGGGCGCGTCTTCTCCTCCTCTCCTCCCGTCGTCCCCTCCTCTCCTCCCTCTCTGCCTTCATATACTGCCCCCGTACTAAGTGTGAATCCGTGAGCCGCCAATTGAATCCCTCTCGAGTTGCGCCTGCGTAGCCCCCCGGGCATTATACCCCCCAATCCCTGTGCGCGGCCACCCCCAAGGAGGAGGGAGGAGTGGAGATGAGATCTGAAACAGTAGAAATAACTAACGAAAGATGGAAAACCACAGTTATGATAACACAAACTATAAAAAAACATGCGATCAGAACGGGTGGTCGAAAGGCACGGCCGGGATGAATCGATGGCCACTCACTGTTCTATCCGCTTAGCGACTCCGAATCCGAATCAGTCTCCACTCGATCTGTACGCGAGCGCGGCGAACGGCGAATTATTTGCCGTGAAACTAATACGAACTCTTGATCTGTATCCAAGGAAACGGTTTGGCGAGAGGGGTCATTATGGGATTGGGGAAGGGGGAAGGGGGAGACTGGACAAGGCCCACCCACTCCATCGAGCAATCTCGAGGGGGAACTGTCGGCAAGAGAACTCGGTCTCTGCTCATTTAGTTGTCATCACTTGATCCATCCCCTCGAGAGTCAGTCTTTTTACTGCTCACTGGTCGGTGTTATTCACAAGACATCATTATCGTGATACAGTCCCTCAATCTTTCTCCATTGACGACGGTAGCTCGACAGTAAGACAGTCGCTGGCAGATGCCTTGGTTACC
>JACMIG010001061.1:0-23389 GCA_014805385.1 Levipalatum texanum
TCATTTTCGCCCGCGAGTGGGCCGCAACGCGCCAAATGGCCGCGTCGCGGCCCACCTTTTGGCACTTCTCCCCTCTCGCGACGCGCGCTAGTTTTCGAGTCATATCTCGGCAATGCAATGAGATATCGAGAAACGGTAAAAAGCATGATCAATGCCAAGTCCATGGCTAAACGATGAACCTAATTTCGTGCGTTTTGGAGCAGTTTTCTGAACCACGTTGCGGTCCCTATATAAATGAAATACAAAAAGCAATAGGTTCGGCACCCAAGGGAGTCGTGTCATCCGTTCCCATCTTGCGGGCCTGTGCATTACCGAATGCCGCGGCTATTTCTCCCCTTTCTCCCTAACGCAAATCGTGACGTAGTCCCCCAGCGAGCAGAGATGTAGAGAAAAACGAGAGATCGGCACAGCCTGGAGAGACCGCCAGACGGTGGGGGCGCGAGAAATGATGGCATTCTCATTTTTTTGTATTTAGGAGTTGTGCGCTGTTAGAAACGGATGCGTCGCCTCTTCCACAAGTCCACCACCGTCGTCCCCAAGTGAATCCCTTTATCCACGATATCCGTACGAGTATAAATACTGTGACTAGATCAGACTACGAGGTACAATTGCGAGTCGATTGGGGAAAGGGTTACGGCAGTTCATGCAAAGCAGTGCTCGAGGGAGTCCTGGACGTTGACGTAGACGGCCTTGAGCTGGGAGTAGGCCTTGAGAGTGTCGGGGCAGTTCTCGCGGCCGTGGCCTGAGCACAGGGGGATTATTCTCTCCTCTGTCCATTGTCGAGCACCAGGAGCGGTCATTTTATTTTCCTCGGGTGGAGAAAATCACGGACCACTCATGTATTGATCTGTCTCTTCAAGTTCCGTTACATGATCAGTTCAATTACACGCGGAACGTAAATAACGAATCTTGGAGATGTCTATCGAAAGTGTCAGGCCACGGGAAATGCTCCTGGTACCCGACAATATATCTCTTTCCCTCACCAGAGTTCTTGTATCCTCCGAAGGGAACGTGGACTTCGGTGTCGTTGTAAGAGTTCAAGAACACCGTGCCGGCCTCGAGCTGAGCCGCGACGCGGTGGCAGCGGGCGAGGTTCCTACAGCGAGCGGCCGGTTACGGTAAGATTGGACAGCCTCACTTGGAGAAGACGCCGGCAGCCAGGCCGAACATTGTGTTGTTGACGCGCTTGACGACCTGAATGGGTGGTTGATCGCAAACTGATCTGGAGGGGGGGGATACTGTACCTCGGCTTCATCTTCGAAAGGCAGAATAATGCAGCAAGCGCCGAAGATTTCTTCGCGCACCGCCTTGGCGTTGTCGGTCAAGCCTGAGGTATCGCAAACTGAAACAATAATAAAAGACAAATACCAGTGATGACGGCGGGTTCGAGGTAGAATCCATTTTCGACTCCCTCGGGATGGACGCGAACTCCTCCACGAGCGACGACGCCTCCCTGCGAGTGGGATCATTTCACGTTCCGCTCCCTCCCCCGATTCCTACCTCTGCCTTTGCACTCTCGACGTATCCGAGAACGCGATTGAGGTGTCCCTCGTTGATGTTGGCTCCGACGCGGGTGTCGTCCTTCAGCGGATCTCCCACCTTCAGGCGCAGATTGCACTCCTGCAACGACTGTTTGAATTGTTGGCACCATGCCAAGGATGACCTTGACGAGTTCCTCGGTGAACTTGTCGACGAGTCCCTTCTGAACGAAAACGCGCGTGGCATTCGTGCAGACTTGGCCTGGAATTATTCGTTCCGCGCTTGATTTCGCCCAATGCTGACCTTGGTTGAGGAAATTGGCCAGCATGGCAGCGGACACGGCACTCGTTACACACGAATCATCGAAGACGACGAGGGCAGACTTGCCTCCCAGCTCCAGAGTCACCTGTATTGGGAGTACGTTAGATACTACTAAACAGAGCAAGTCCGAGTTGAATCCTTCTGAACAGCGTAAATCTCACGGGCTTGATGTTCCTCTCAGCGCACGCCTGCTGCACCTTCATTCCCGTGGCGACGGAACCGGTGAACGAGACCTGAGGGGGAGGTCTCGGAGCAAAATGAGGGGTTACGGTACCTTGCGGATGAGGGGGTTGGAGCAGAGGGCATGGCCGGTCTCGCCTTCTCCCTGGGAGGGGATACCGTAATCCTGCCGAGGATAAAGGTACCTGGACGACGTTGTAGACACCGGCGGGGAGGCCGGCGGCAGCGAAGATCTCTCCGAGGAGGACGGGGGATCCGGGGGCGAAGGGCGAGGGCTTGTAGACGACGGTGTTGCCGGCGGCGAGGGCAGGGGCTACCTGGAAAGAGTTGTCCCTGACAAGGATAATGGTCTAGGACCAAGACTCCTGAGAGTGGTTCCTGGACAGCCAGGTTTCGAGGCTATTCTTAGATTTATCGTACTTTCTTCGATCTGGCAGATTGGGAAAATAAGTTGTCATCATGTTCCTGTGTGCTATTTATTCTCTGTCGTGCACTCTGTTGACGGGGAGTCTGCAGGTTCTATTATTATCCTATTGACCCCTTGTCCTCCAGGGGTGAAACGGAATCCTTGTTGACCCCGAGTACCCACAATTCTCAAGAGATCTGACCATGGAATCATCGCCCAGACCCGAGATCACGCCAGTCAATCTTCTCTCATCGATAAAAGCTTCTTCCTTATCTCTATGCTCTTTATGACCCCGACTGAAACATTTCGTGGGGTCTTTGACCTCGGGAGTCTCTTCCTTCTCTCCACTCACAACAGTTGTTCCCAGCAGAGATGATAAACGAAGCTTCCGAGGAGCAATTTAAGAGCCCCAGAGATCGGGGAGGAACCAAGACACAGAGGAACAGACACAGATCAAAATGAGACAGTTTTGCTTTCTTTGTAGTCAGAAACACCCTAGAGCGAACCTTCCACATGCAGGTCTGGAAGGGGTAGTTCCATGCTCCGATGCATCCAACCACTCCGAGAGCCTCCCTACGCGTGTAGGCGAAACGAGTCTGAGGGCCACCAGCCAGATCCAGGGATTCACCTGAAGTGAGGGTCTCGAGGGGAAGGAGGGAATACGGTACCCGTGAGTATGGCGGGGGAGATGCCGGCAAAGTAGTCGAGGGTATCGGCGGAGGAGGCGATGTCGACGCGGGCCTCGTAGATCGGCTTCCCGTTCACGCGAACCTCGGCACGAGCAATCTCCTCGAGGTTGTCCTGCAAATGTACTGTACTTATTTATTTTTAATTCTGTAAATTAGACAAATATCGTGTAGGGAATGTCGCCGTCAAGAAATTACGGTATCCTACAGTAACGCCAACACGATTTTTTCTATATTACAATTCAAGGGAATTTTACAACTATTAGTATTAATTATTAACAAATATTAAATAGATACCCTGATGATCCTGGCGGCAGCATGGAGAATCTGGGCCCGTTCGAGGGCGATCTTCCCTGCCCACTCGGGGGCGGCGGCCGATGCTGCCTCGCACGCTCCATTCACTGTCGACTCGTCGGCGATCGGACACTGAGCAACCACCGAACCTGAACGGGGGATACTGTAAGCACCTTGGTACAACTTCTGGAGCCTGAAAGGCATACGGTAACCCATTGTTACACCTTTGCTGTCTCTAGAATGCCCTCGAACAGAGGAGGATAGGGTGTCAGATTTCGGGGGTGTCGCTTTTCTCTGAAAACAAAACAGTCTAACCAGTGCGTGGTTCGTAGACGGGGAATGTCTTCTCTCCACTGCCGGCGACTCGCTTTCCCCCGAGGAAGAAAAGGCCACCAGAGAAGTCGGCAGGAACGGAGAACGGCATTCTGCTGCAAGTACTACGAGTTGAGACTGACGAAGGCATCGGAGGCGGAGACGGTTAAATAGAAATGTCTCGTCAAAACGCCTATTGAGAGAGAAAGCGATCGAAATTATATTGTCGATAACCCAAGCGCTTCTAAATAATGGTCTTTTTTCTGCCCCATCAATCCCCGTTTCATTCCACATTTTTTAGCTGCAACTCTCCATGAAACAGGACTATTTAAATAAGATAGATCAAGAGAGCGCCGTCCGTAATTTGAAATTACGGACGCCGGAATTAGAAGCCATCGGGTTCCCGACAAGGGTGGCAGCCGAGTGGAGGGGGAGAGTGGAACACGCACTGTATTGACCAGTCCCTCCCTTCCCTCCTCCCTCTGCACATAATCGACCAGATAACAAGACGCGAATGAGTTCCAACGGGGCGCTGCCAGGAAGGATGAGAAAGAGACCCTTTATCTCCCCCTCGACGAGTCTCTCGGAAAGACCACGAGGTCACTGGGTGTAACACGGCTGCCCAGCCATCGGCTATCACTTTCTTACCTCCCAAATCACCCTCCGAGTTGTTGGCAGGGGACCAAAGACTGCAAGAACGCTGCACAACAACTCTGATGGCACTGTAGACTGAAAACAACCAAAAAGCAAAATATACGCTCCCGGGTGGGTTCGAACCACCGACCTTTCGGTTAACAGCCGAACGCGCTGCCGATTGCGCCACGGAAGCGATGTGTACACGTTAATGGAGCCTGCTCATATTTTCTAGACACCGCGATACGAGCTGCGATGGAAATGTGTCCTTTGCGCTGAAAGAGGCGCTGTCTCGCTGATCCGAGGGAAGTTTGAGTGGCCAGTAGTGCACGGTTTGAATTGAATTCGTTCGCGTTTGGCGTGGAGGAGATGCTTGAGAAGGGACGAAGAGGTGGTAGAGAAGGAGAGAGATCGTACAGGTCGATAGTCAGTCGAGGTCACTTCACTTCCACTGTTGCCATTGATCTCTATTTAGGGGTTTCCCCTCCCTGGCCATGTCCCGTCCCCTGATTCTCTTCTTCCTCCTCCTTCTACTCCCCAATATTCGAGCCCTGAAAATCCTTCAAATCGTGCCGGGCTTCACGAACAGCCACGTCCTCTTCAACTATCGCCTCGCCGAGACCCTGACGTAAGATCACCCATTCCTACCGTAACCTGTCTTCTGTCCAGGAGCCTCGGTCACTCGGTCAAATTATGGACGCAGATGGAAATGGCGATGCTCGACACCGGCAACAACAAACTGCCCGAGGGCGTCGAGGAATTCCGGATTCCCATTCAGTTCAAGGACAAATTGAAGTTGGACGGACTCAAGGTATACCGTAATCCTCTATCGGTGGTGAGACCTATTTAGGTCTTCCAATCGATGATCTTCAACAGCGGAGATGCTTACGAACTGTGGTGGACGGGGCAGGAGTTCAAGTCAATGAGGGTACTCTTTATGATCCTTGATCTTTAATCTTTGACCTCTGTGCAGGTTGAGGCGTGCGAGCAGATGTTGTCCCTCTCCAACTCGATCTTCACAGAATGGAGGCAGGAGGGATTCGACGTGGCCATCGCCCACTTCCACGACCTCTGCCCCCTCGCCATCGCAGAGAAGATCGGAGTGTCCAAGGTACGGTAGACATTCCCTTCGGGACCAAGACACCTTTGAATAGGTAGTGTGGATCACACACGGCACCTCCATCTACGACTTCACAGCGGAGGCCCTTGGGCTGAGGACGACTCCCGCCGCCCTCCCCCATCCACTCTCCAGTGCAGGTTGGCAATGAGTTGTCAATGGAAAGCCAACGGAAAAACGATCCAAATATTATATGATACAATTTATCGTTCCGATTGAGATACATTCCGCCCTGCGAGGAACTTCATTACAGGCTTCGCGCTCTCGTTCTGGGAACGCGTCCAGAATGTTCTGTGGCATCTTTCGGGCATCGACTTCGTCAATCTGCCACAGAATCTACTCTATGAGGAGAATGACATGTATACTGGTGAGGATATTTATTTAATGGACTCAGACAATGAGATACACGCAGTAGTATTGAGCGAAGCCTCATTATTGTCGGGCACCAAATCTCGGCGCACTCCCTCAATAGTTATTCTATGCAGCTCTCGATCTACCGCTGTTTGGGAATTCGCCTAGTTTGGTGCCCAACAATATCGCATTTTTGTCATGGCCCACCCTTTCAGCCATGATGGGTGACCGTTGTCCTTCCCTCTGGGAACTCTCCCGCCAGGTTCCCTCTCTCTTCATCAACGGCGAGCGCCTCCTCGACTTCCCCCGTCCTCTTCCACCCACCGTCGCATTCACGGGAGAACTCGGAAGGGGGAAGGGAACCCCTCCAGGAGGCCTCCTCTCCTCCATCTCCTCCCTCCTCCCCTCCTCCCCCTCCTTCCCCGAGCCCCTCTCCACCATCCTCGACTCCGTCGACAAGGGCCTCATCGTCTTCTCCCTCGGCACCGTCTCCAACTCCTCCAACATGCCGCAGAAGATGATCGTGGGACCCCATTGATACCGTAACCCTCTCGTCAGGACGCCTTCGTTGGGGCATTCGGTCGTGTCGAAGGGTACACGGTGCTGTGGAGGATGGAGAAGGGACTAGAGGGGACGGAGGGAATGGACCACGTCCACCTGCTCAAGTGGCTGCCGCAGCGGGATCTCATGAGTAGGTGGAGGGGGGAGGGGGGAGGGAGGGGGAGGGGGAGTCCACCCTCCAGGACACCCCAAGATGCGTCTTCTCATCGCTCACGGCGGCTACAATTCTCTGTTGGAGACAGCGCAGGCGGGAATTCCCGCTGTCATCATGCCCCTCTTTGCCGACCAGAAGATTAATGCCCAGCGGGCACTGCGATTTGGTTTTGAATTATATTTATTATTTTATTGATTGATTCAGGCATAGCCCGTACGCTGGACAAGCATTCTCTCTCGGCGGACCTCGTCTACGACGCCATCATGGACGTCCTCGAAGACCCGAAGTACACAGAGAATGCGCGTAGACTGTCGAGGATGCTGGAGGATCGGCCACCCGCGGGAGGGCCCAATGCCATCTTCAACCACCTCCTCAAACTATCCACCAAGGATCGGAAGTGAGGGCAGGGGGATACCGTAATCCTCCCTCTCTTCCAGATACTTCTCCCTGGAGGCAGGGCGTCGACTCGATTTCTTCTCCTTCTACTCCCTCCACCAACTCGTATTCGCCCCTTTGGCTCTCGTTGTGCTATTGAGCTTGTAGTTGAAATTTCTTCCGTACGGGTACGTTTAGGAATAAAGAACTTGGAAATCCTCTCCGAAACTCGTTGAAGAGTGCTCGCACCCTTTGAATTCCAGCAAGGGAAGGAGGCCAAAGGTCGATTTGATTGTTTCTCGCCAGGCCGGAACTTCCTGCTTCTTTCTCCTCTGCCCATGATAGATGCCCGCGAGGTGCGAAGGGAGAGCGAGAGAGAGGGAGAGAGATGATGGATGGGGAGAGACGCAGACGGTTTCAAAGGAAAGGCCAATTCCCTCTGGGACCGTGTCTGATTCTCCCTCTTGACACGTCCAAAGAGTGATGGGAGCCATGAAAGGACCCTCCAACAATCATCCACGATAAGACGAGAGAAAAACGAAAGGTCCAAGAAGGCCGAGGCCTCTGCAGATTCACGAGACGACAAGTTATGAATAGCATCTGGCATGACATCTCGGTGACATCATGAAAACAAAGCTTCGATTGCATGGCACTTGACCTCCTCCCCCGCGAGGGGACTTCAAGAATCATATTATTTATTTATAATTTAGCCAATTTCGCGCATACATGTGGGAGATCTAGTGAGAGCGATGTGGGAGTACCCGATGGAAGCGAAGGGACTACATACACGAGGATTATTGTCGGCGGAATAAACGTTCCGGAGAGTGCACTCATTACACGCAGTTTTGGGCGGGGTTTCGGCTGATAGCCAGCGTAATTAGCTAAAGGGCGTTCTGGGTATTCTCCGGAACGTTTTTTCCGCCAGCAATACTACTGGCTGGGAAAGAAGGAGAAGGGGGAATCACGCTGCCTTCTGAGTGGGGGTCGAGGCAGGAGTTCCGTGGTACGATGGAACAGTGTTCTTTCTCACCGGCACCGAAGGCTCGAAGCGGAAGGCGTCCACCTGTGAGACGGGATACTGTAAGTCGAATGGTCAATCGATAATCTTACCTGAGTACCATCAGGAGACCAGTGCTCCTCACACGTCTCCTGTAGAACAAGTTCGATATGCTCGAGGGACCGATGCACGGGGTCGGCGTAGTCTTGAATGGGTACCGTAATCCCTCAAGATGAGATCGTAAACTGACTCAATTTTGCGTTGTTGACGGGTGCAGTGGCAGTGGAGGAAGAGGTCGACATTAGGGGAATCTGCAAAGGGGGATAGAATAAGGAGAAGGGCGTGCAGCGAACATGCCAAAGACAAGGAGAGGAATTGAAGGGAGGAGAGGGGAGGGAGGGAGGAGAAGAAGGAGGGGCTCACGGGCCTCATGGGAGAAGACTGCGCACGAAGACAAAGAGTGATGTCAGCCACCAGGGGGAGGAGATTCGATACACGGACGAGAGAGCACTGAAGGAGAGAGACGCAGGCTGCCAAAGATGGGGGAAACACAAAATGGACGACTGAAATCAGATTGCCTTTCGACCACGGACGCTCGATAATTGGACTACGGGCCCGGAGGAGGAAATTCATTCGATTCTAGAGGGTGGACGCAGCTGAGGAAAGTTAGGGCCATGTAATGGGAAAGGCGATTGTCAGCCAGCCTCGTGCTCCCAATGTCCCGCCCAGTTCTCGGAACAAACCAAAAAAGAGCTATTCCAAAAAAACGAGTTTAAATTATCAAAAAAATCATAAAGTTTATCAATTTATGACTAAGTGGAGACAACGAAATCGTGGTCACGATAGTGGTGACGCATTTACGCCCCGGGGTATGCCTGTTGACCCAGTTGACAACTGGACCGCAGCGCCCGATCCGGGCGCGTGCGGCAGCTTTCCTGGATTTGAAACCAAGCTTGCAAGGTCTTCCTCCACCTCTACATCCTTCCTGCGACGTTCTCTGTTCTTCTCTGTCCGATAGGGCGTAGGGGGGAGAGAGTGACGGCCATTAATCAAGGGATTCCCCGCTCCCGGGAACCTTTTTCGCACCTTCTCAATGTCATTCCAAAGTGCCCTGCTCCCTCCGATGGACTGGTTCTTCCGCTACAATCTCTTCGGCTCCTGCCCCGTGTCCACCGTATCGTAAAAGATAATGTCGCAATTTCCCGTCTCCTTTCGGTGTCCTTGCAGACACCACGCTCGTTTTGCCTCTCGTGTTTTGTTAAACTATCCTGGCTCGCTCGCAGTGTGAGTCAATGCGAATATACTTCTCTGGTTCGTGGGGGAGTACGGGACAGCCCCGTGTTGTGGTGGCCAATGATCTCATCAGCTGATCGTGATGACCGATCCTCTCCTCGAGTGATCTCTGCGTTGTATATCCCACTGTGCTGCCTCTCCTCCGTGTTCGTCATTGCTTGCTCGTTAACGTGGTTGACTGTATTGCAGGGGTATGCCGGGTGCTCCCTCCGGTGGACGAGAGACCAGTCCACGATTCATCGATGCCAGCCCTCACTACATCGACAACCACAACTTCCATGCCGTGACTCCCGTAGATGAGGAAGGACGAATCGAAGGCGGCAGTGACAAGGTGAGCTCTTCTTCCTGATCCAACTCGTTCCTCGTCAATTTGATAACAAGTTCGGGCATATTTTTCGGACGTCAGTTTAATCCGGTGCCCCATCGAATGGTGTGTACGAAGGCGATTATCGCCATTGAATAGTCCTTCCTTTTCTTTTCTGCGTCTCTCTAACCCCGTTATCTCTAGGTGATTCCTCCGGAGAAATCGACGATGCGTAAGACGTCCCTCTCGGCCCCCGCCACCATCGATGCCTCCTCCGAGGGAAAAACTGACTCCCAGCAGTCTAATAATCTCGCTCCCGCGCAGGTATCCCCTCTTACACTTGCTCTCAATCTTATCTCGGGCGACATGCTAACGATCCCAGAAACTGAGGAGGTACTCGCCTGTAAACAATTGTAATAAGCTAAAGAATCTTTACAGAATGGCGTAAGCAGCCACGGCGGTTCGGGATTCTCGTTAATGGAAAATGAAGAAGAGGAGAAACTTCTGGGCAACGCGGGTCCTCTGCCAGCCGATGGACTATCCGCCAGGTGCGCACTTCGTCTTTTGGAAATTTCCTGCCTTCGAATAGTAGGTTGAACGTTTCAAAGGATCCATTTTATATCCGACTCGTACAATTATTCTTTGCCAGCTGTGCACACATTGCGAGACCCCATGCTGTTCTGTTGGGAAATCCCATGTCCCATAGCAACGAACTTCCTTGTGCTCTCATAAACTACAAATTCTCGGATCCTAATAAAAATACTTTCTAATCGATAACGTACCCATTATCTTTCTTCAGCCCCCACCTTGGCCGCCTCAATGGAAGTGGGAGGGCGAAGGAAGCGGCCTCTGCTCCCACCCTCCGCTCTGCCTCCTGCCCCAAGGGCCCAGTCCCCATCCATCCTGATGGCGGCATGACCAGTCCCGAACTGGGAAGAGCTGTTTCAGTCAGTATCCTTTTTCTATCTGTTTATCGATCGTTACTTTCTATCCAATCAAGCTTCCTGAATGCATTCATTATCAGCGGTACTTTGAAGGTCACTTCATTAAACGGTGCTCCCTGTTCTCTCGTCCATCCTCCACTGGATAAGAAGAGTTCGAAGGTGCGCTAAAATTATAAGGGATTGTTTACACAAGCTGATATGCAGGTTGTCAACGAATACTACAAAAAGCAGAATGAGCTCATCGAGAACTTCAACGCGGACAAGGAACAAATTCAGGTAGGGGATTCAGAAACGATCTTATATCTAATATTTATGTGGAATAATAATAAAAAATGTGAGGACTTGCAGGTATTCCAGAAGACACGGACGCGGCAACGGCTTCTCTCCACCAACTCGCAGGTAGGCATAAAGTCGACTTCGAGTGGTATCACGGCTTCTGTAGGAACCGAAGGAGGGCGAAACTGACCCCGCCGCCCCACTACTCCAGAACACGGTAGGCGATTATCTCACTCCCCATTTCCATCTCGGACAATGCAGACCCGATTGCATTCAGGATGGTGAAGAAGACGTGTCCGTCGTTCCTTCGACAGCCGCCGATGGGAAGAAGAAGCATAGCACCACTGTCAGCTTTCTTCCTTTACGTCAAATCGATAAATCTATCATAATTCTGCAATTTATCGTACTCGTTCAGGTAGCCGTTGACTTTGGCGATGACGATGGTCGCGAGAACGCCGACTTACTGTGAGTAGAGAGCCGGTTTCCAGCGGAGATAAACTCAGATCAATCAATTAAAAGCGATGGATAATCAATGAATATCGATGGGTGGCCTTACAGTGAGAAGGCAGCCGAGATGCAGGACGCGGACAAAAAGACGCGAAAGGCCGTGTCGAGGCTCGCCAACGTCACTCTCGCAGTCAACATTGGACTCGCGCTGGCAAAGGTACGTGAGAGAAGTAGCGACACGAGTAGTTGTATGAGAGTTTATTAGGGTACATGAAAAACCGGAGTGAGATGCCAAATCAATAATGCTGACTAATTAAATGAGGCATAGATAATAAGTAAACTAGATGCTAGACAAGGAAGAAATAATAAGTAAAAGCGTTAATAAGAAAAATTGAATCATCACGGGAAACAATGTTTGACGCCGGAGAGCAAGATGGATAAACAAGTAAGTCTATGCGTTGATCAGAACTGGACGCTAAACGAGAACTAGATGAATAAATAAATGGTAGTAAATGCAAATAATAAATCATGAGTGGTAGAAGGCATCCTTCTTCTCTTCGCTCGAGAAATACTCCATCCTCCTTTGAACAAAGCTGAAGACGACCTCATCGTGGGTAGGACGCCGTTCGAGTTCCTTTCGGAGCTCAGTCTGTACGCGGCCGTAGATCGACTCCGTTGGTTCGTCTTCCTCCTCCTCCTCCTCGACCTCTTGTGCGTAGATGTATGGGTTGAAGAAATAAGTGCAGCCTCCGATGACGGAGTACTCGGAGACGATGTCTTCCTCCTCGTCAGACGATTACGAATCCTGAATATGCAGGATAAATAGATTCTAATCTACTTGAATTCAAATAGTAAAATGCGACATACCGTATCGGAGGAGCTGCCGTAGTCGCTTGTGGGTCCATAGAAAACGCATCCTCGGATGTTGGTGGAAGGGAAGAAGGAAGGGGCCTCCGGGCGCATCGACCAGCGACGCCTCTTGATGTGGGAGATGAGGGCCTCCTTCATCGACGGCAGGGACTCCATGGAGGACGAGGGGATGGAGATGAGGGGCACATTGGCGGACTCGAGATCGAGGATTCGAGCTGCGACTTGGTCACGGAAGGAGAGGAGAGGGACAGGCGGAGATGCCTTGAGGCGGGCTTCGACCTCCTCACGGAGCGACGGGCGAAGGGGAATGGATGGGGCCGTGGAGGCGGAGAGCTTGGCCTCGACTTGGGAGCGGAAAAGGAGTCCGAGAGCAGAGGACATGTTGAAGAATGCTGATCGAGAAGATCGTGTTGTGGGTGGATATCGCGGCCTTATATACCCTTGGCAGGGATGGTCCTCGCACGTGGAGTGTCCCTTACGCCGCCGATTTTTACGTCTTCGTGTGAAGGCGCGAACGACTGAATGAAATATAGGTGGTAACACGAAAAAGGGCGGTACTTCATAGGACACTTAATCGTAGCCAAAAATTGTAAAACTTCAACTGATGAAGATAATAATTTGATAAATCAATTTCGACAGTTTCAGTGCCCTGCGAATTCCCTTTGCCCGGTGGGAAGCTCTGACGAAAATGTAGAATCTTTATACAAAATCATGCGATTCAGATCCTAAAAACAACAAATTGCCATAGAAACACTTCTCCACGAAGCCAAACCACATAAAAATAGTATAATTTATTGCTAATTACTGATTTTGAGGAATCTACTTCCTAAATATGTCGTAAATCATGTCTATTTTCCTATTTGATCGGAAGAAATTCATCCTGTGTTGGATGAATTTGTCGACCACTTCGCCGTGGGTGGGAAGTCGGCCGAGGGAGTGCGTGAGACTGATGTTGATTGTTTCGTAGACGGTCGGCGGAGTCTCCGACAACGAGGACTGCAACAAATCGTTCGTAAACTAGTGAACTAATCTGAATTACCGGATCACTTTTAGTAATCGAATGTTCAGCGTTTGTGACATCGATGCCCTCGTCAATTTCAGCCAGTGAATCGATGGAAGGTTGAGGGGTGGCGGGAGGAGACTGATCGGGGCTGAACTGCGAGTAGTCGATGGAGATGGTAGAGGATTGGAGGGACTCTTCCTCTCCCTTTCCGTCGTTACTATTCGGTGCTCGAGCTCCGCCCGCAATGGGGTCTTCGTCCGGGGAAGAGGAGGGCACTCTCGTGGCCAGGTCTGATTGTGAGGAGGGAATAGAGGGACAGCCACGAAGTAGCTGTAGACGGGGTAGCTGAAGATAAGGCAGTCCGAAGAGATACGGGGCACGAAGGGAATGCCGGATACGTCGAAGTGGGCGTAAACATTGAAGAGAGCCCGAGGCGTGCCAGGGAGGGGCGCTGTCATGAAAGAGTTGAGGTCCACTGATCTGCTAGAGGGGGCAGTCAGGTGATGGAAGGATAGGAGGAATACGGACTGGCACGAGGGAGAGGGAATGGATCTACACGGGGAAACCTTTATGGGGCAATCTGAGGGGTATGAAACAAACAAGAAGGAGAAGGGACAATATTGATACTTTCAGGCCTTCGCTGCCTTCATGTCCGGTTCTCTGTCGATCTTCTCGTCGCTGGCCGATTCTCTCGTGGACATCACCTCGGGTCTTTTGATCTTCCTGGCCTCTCGTGCCATCAGGAAGAGAGACCCCTACCTCTACCCCCGGGGGAGGACGAGACTCGAGCCTATTTCACTTGTCAGTCTCCTTTCCCCTTGCAGAAAGAAACTTCCCCCTGTAGATTGTGATCAGTGCCATAATGGCCTTTGCCTCCTTCCAAATAATCGTCGAGTCCAGCAAGCGCATCTATCACATCGCATCTGCCGATGAGGAGGACTTCGAAGTGAGGCTCCCTATCCCCTCGTTTATGCCAATCTTCTCCCTTGACAGGTGAAGATGAATCCGTGGTCGGCAGGCATCATGGTAGCGACGATAATTATCAAGGCCACCCTCGTTTTCGTCTACAGAAAGTAAGTCCGCATATTTTTAATGGTCTTGCTAATATAGTTGAATTCATGAATATAAAAATGCAGTTACAACGACGCTTCGATCCGCGTCCTCGCCATGGATCACCGCAACGACTGCATCAGCAACAGCGTCGCCCTGATCTGTGCTGCATTCACGCCCCTTCCTGGAGGACTCACTTTCTTTGGCACTTGGGGGTGGGAGAGTGATATTATGTTTTTGTTCAATACACTTGTTTGAGATGGGACTACTTCGATCCGATCGGCGCAATCATTGTTGCCCTGTACATCATAAAGACCTGGTATGCACGGCTGCGCCACTTTTTCCTTTATGTTCCGCTCAGGTTTGCGACGGGAAAGGAACACGTTGTAATGCTGGCGGGAAAGACGGCCAATCCGGAGTTCATCAATCGTATTATTAAGGTACTTTTTATATTTACACAAGATCACACTAAAATAGCAGACGGCAGCGCTGTGGGGTTCGGCAGGACACTAGCTTGCCAAAATTGATTGCATTTGAGTACTTATGATCTACAGGTCTGCATAGACCACGACCCTCGGATCGAACACATTGACACCGTCTACGTCTACCACTACGGAATGAAGTTCCTCGTAGAGGTATGGTATCTCTCTCGCATCTCCATCCATTCCCTCTGCAGGTGCACATCGTCCTGGACGAGAACATGCCGCTAAAGGTGGCCCACGACATTTCCGAGAGTCTGCAGATCAACATTGAGAGTCTCCCAGATGTGAGCTCAGTCCCCAATCATGTCAAGCCCTCACCCTTTCCAGGTGGAACGCGCATTTGTGCACACGGACTACGAATTCGAACACCTGCCACAGGATGAGCACAAGGTCGTCTGAAACGACGACATACAGTACGCCGTCAGTGACGTCATTGCACTTTCTTTTTCTAACAAATAGCCCTTTTGGTTCTCTGATTTATTAGCGGAATATTCCATCCTCTCTTTATCCCAACATTAACGCACAATTTAGTGCCATTTCGTTTCACCATGATTCGCTTTAGACAGAAATGCTAAAAACTGAAATTGTTGTTGATTTTCCTTCTCGTAGTTTGTCATTGTTGAAAGGGCTTTACCATCCAATTCCAATGCATCATCACTCTGATACCCTTCCCCTCCTCCGATTTCTGGTCATCCTCCCTGTTCATGCATAACGGTGACAGCACTATTCTTGTGCAAATCCTCAGCTTTAGCTCCTCCCTCTCGCTACTTTCATACCTGACAGTTTCTATGATCTGCCCTGTTTCATCAGGCCATTCTGCATAATTTAATAATCTTTCTACATAATAATTAGGATATCTGCCAATACGAGCGACATTCTTAGAATAGTTGAGTTCTGAGTCTTTGTTGAAACGTTTACAGAGGAATAACATTCATTACTTCCTTCGTCGATCACTGTCACAGTGAACTTACATGAAAACAATGAACTTACATAAAAACACGAGACATACTTCCGGATTGGGGTCGAGGACGTCTCGTCACTCGAGTACACATTTCGATCAGGCACTTGAGTGAGTGACCGCGAGGGTTGAATGAGGTATTCTCTTCTCCTCTTCCTCTCCCTTCCTCTGTCCTCCCTCCCCTCGGTTGAAGGCTTCCCCAGACGGAGGGCACTTCGCCCACCACAGGTTCCATAGAAACATGGCGGGTCACAACACTCAAGGCACGAGGTACTATACGATGGAACTCCTCGTAAAGGGAGACATTCTCGATCTATGTTTCTGCGACTCCTGGCTACTTTTGGATGCCTTTTGTGGGCAATCGATGCCTTCCCCAAATTGACGCTATCGGACATACCCGTTTATAAGTGAGTTTATTCGTCCATAGAATTGTCATTATCGACTGATCCAGATTCCCTTGCGCGGGAAACATTACTTCTCCTCGGCTGCAAGCCCGCTGCAAGTCCCACCTCTCCCACTATGGATTCGGGAGATACGGTCTGGGCTTCAACGACGAGGAGTGGTGGGAGGAGTCCCCCCCCCCTCCTCTACTCCAGTCCCCCTTCAGGTACAACAACGTCTACTGCAAGGTCTACCGCATCTGCCTCAACTTCTCGTATGGCAATCTCTACCTGAGTAGCTACGCCTTCTGGCGCAGCAAGGGATACTTCCCCGAGAGGGTAGGGCCAGTCCCTTCCCCCTCCTACTCCCCTCCCCCTCCCAGGACTACCGCGTGCACTCCTCAGCGGCGGGCAGCGTGGGCGAAGGATCCGACATCGTTCCCCCTTCGACAGACGCCATTCGCAATGCCATTGGTAAGTTGAATAAGAGACAGACTCATTGTCAGTCGAGGAGATTCTCAAAAATAGAGTCGTAGAGAAGGTCACAGAGTTTACTCGCAAGAGGTTCATGAACTGATAGCGAGTTCACCAGTGGTGAGAGATTTGACAGTCTGCGTCTCTGGGAGGGAACGTTCCGCCGGCAACGACTGCTCATTTCAGCGGACTTCCGCAGCAAGACCGTCGGCCTCCCCAGACCACGCCCACTGCAGGAGACTTTCGAGGCCGTCTCTAGGAAATGACCAATAAACTAATTGATATATCCGCAGTAGGGACGTGATGATTGTATACCAGGTGGAAGGTCAGCTGGTTGAGAGTAAGGGGAACTTCCCGTGTCTGATCGTGAGGCTATCGCATCAACTTGAGAGAAAACTTCTCCCCTTCATAAAATCTATTTGTCTGCCGTCTCTTCGATCGTGTTATCCCTCGTTCGATACACGGGGGAGGCACAACAGAACCACCCAACACAGTTCGGAGGTGTTGAGTACATTCTTCAACGGAGTCGAAACTCGTGACCCCTCCATCCTCTCCAAGGGTTCATCGTGTCTCAACGAGTATAAATAGGGATCCTTCTCCATCTCACATCAGTGGTTCATTTCGCTCGTAGTCCCTTAGTGAGCGTAGCTGTTTCAGTGATGCGTCTTCTCGCAGCGATTGCCTTCCTCCTCTCCGTCGTTGCCCTGGCACTGGGAGGAGAGGCGCACAAGGCAGAGGGATGGGGCAGTGGCCGCAATATTCAACGAAGCGCCGGCGGCAACCACGGACAGGGACACCTCTGACTCCTTCTTGTAACCCTCCATACTTTCATTAGTTCATTTTGCTCTCATGGATCAAAGAGTATCGCAAATGTTTCATTCCACAACAAGTAACCAGTGGAGTTTCCGCCAACAACGTTTAAAGTGTACAAACGATTCAAAAACGACTGAATACTTCGAGGAGTGCTTGGCGGAGTGCTGCTCACCGCTTCCGCACGTAAGTCCACTTGTACACTGCGGCGCGCTTCGACTGAAACAAATCGAGGTCAAAGCAATTGCATCGCGTGTCAAAATGAAATATATGAGTAATGTATGTAGCGAGATCATAGCCCATTTATAATATCAGTCAACTTACAGTTCCCTTCTTGACTCGCTTCGGCTTGAGGTCGCGATCAGCGACGTTGGTGGATGCGAGATTCTTTTTCACCTGTAGTGAGATCCCCAATGCGTAATGACCTCGTAGTCAGTGGCACCTGAAGTTTATCGACGACGACGGTGAGCTCCTTCTCCCTCTGCATTCTCTTCTGGAGTTCTCGGTATTGGACCTTCCTCAGCTTGTCCGCCGCCTGCAAAGGAATCGCATCATCTTTTAGTCGTCAAAATCAGTTGAAGAGGAACAAGTAAACCTAGAGATGCGAAGATACCGCACCCGAACAGTGGCCTTCGAAGTGGCTCCGGTGACCTTCTTTGTCACGAGATCAGATGTCAGAGGGCGATTGAATTTGCGTGAAAGGGCGGATTCGTCAGTCGAGAAATATTCGACCGGATCAAAGTTGCGAGCTATAAAGACAGCTCATAATCTTATAGTTAGAAAGAAAATGCCGTTGACACAATAGGCCGCTATGAAACTGGCATACCTTCAGCCTCGTCTTCGACGAAGATTGTGTGCTTACTCTGCCTGCCAGCAACATCTTCGGCCATGTGAAGGGAGGACTTCATTTCGTCAATTTTCTGGAACAAATAGTATTTTAATTTTTATAGAAGATCCGACCTTGCGCTCTCTTTGCAGATGATATTTGACGTATTCGAGGTCCTTGAGGGAGCCAAGCATTTTCTGCAGTTTGGTGTCTTCCGTTTCTTTCTCCTGATGTTCAACATGGCGACCATCTTCCTGAAGCATAACATTATGAGCATAGCGAGCTTAATGTTCAACATCTCGGATTATCTACAGAGTAATATATTACCCGGCGTACCCCGCCGCCTTCGGCGGCGAGGGCCGCCTGCCGGTGGGTGACGTTACAGACAGACAGATGGACATACATCGCCTTTTATATATTAATAGATAAGCAAAACCATACCCCGACGTGCGAGTTGCTCATGTGGTAATGGTACTCATCCGGATTGCGATCAAGAGCCTGCAAATGTTGACAAATGTAATCGAGAAATATTCAGATGACACTAGAACATTAGATGGCAAACAAGTATTTTAACCGACCTGTTTCTTTAGCTTGTTGATTGTTTCGTTCTTCTCATGGTAGTCAGCCGCGCGCTTCTTGTAATCCTTTTTCTTTTCGAGGAGTCCGAGATGTGCTCGTCGTTCTGGCTGAAAAGAACTCGGTGGTTGATATCCAGGAAAAAAAAGGATCAGCCATCTTTGCAATGGCGATCATTACAAACCTGTGCGCGCTCCCGGTGCACCCGTTGACTCTGCTTGATCGCTTTCTTCAGCGAAGACATCCTTAAATTAGCATAGCTTTCGATTTATAGAACGTAATCATAATTGGGAAAAAGAGAAACGGAAAATTACCAAGAAATTATGTCAGAAAAATGGGCTGCAATATTGCTCTACTGCGTTTACAGCACAGATAATTCCAGTATCGAAGCATGAAATGCGCGTCAATGCCATGAACTCTGCGCGAAATTCATGGCTCAATGCCTTGTCAAAATTTCCAACCTTGTTTCAATTTGCAAATTGTTTGTGAGCAGCATACACATTTGTTCCTCGTTATTATACAACTTTTGAAATTGGAGATGAGTGGGGAGGAAGGCAGCGGAGAAGGGCGGAACGTGGTCAAGCTCGACGACCTCTCGATCGAGCAATTGACGCGACTCCAGAAACAATTCGAGCAAGAGGTAAATGTGAATGTAGATTTCGGGTTGTAGTTCCTACATGATCATTGCCAGAATGAATATATGTGGTGCTTATAGATCGAGTTCTTCGGAGAATCTGTCAAGCAGTTGAAGATCGCTCACAGCAAGTATAACAACTCTGGCGAGGTCAGTGCCTTTGGTTACTGAAATTATTACATTTCCCTCGGATCGATGGTTCCCAAGAAAAAAATTGTGTTTTACTGTGAAATTTACAGGCAGCAGCAAAGCTCAGGGAGGCTAAAAGTGGAGACTCTACCCTCATCCCTCTCTCTGAATCGGTATGTCCCTCTTCCTAGTAATAAGCTGCTCCGAATGTTTTCAAAGAATTCAATCAGAATTGATTAGTCTTGGTCCAGGAACAGACGCCCCTGGACCAGAATCCTTGGCGAAGTCATCTTATTGTGTAAAACTTTCTATGAAAATACCTCCATCATCTTCCTTTTCTGTCAGATGTATATTCGGGCAACTCTTTCGGATCCCGATGCCATGCTCGTCGACATCGGAACTGGATACTATGCCGAGGTACTTCATTTGCTAACCGATTCACAATCTGCTTGGAATACCATTATATGAAACGGACTTGAAAGATAAATTCCCCACTTCAGATGACCGCCGAAAAGGCTCAGGACTACTTCCAGCGCAAATCGAAATACCTCACAAACCAGGCATGTCGTCAATTGTTTTGCATTCACGATAAAAAAAATCTAATCTTGAGGCATCCAAACTTGCTTTAGATTGAGAACGTGGAGAAGCTGCACCGAGACACTCAGACGTCGCGAATGCGAGTGACGGAGAAGCTCCAGGCCAAGATCCGCGTCTCCCTTGCCGCCCAGCAGCAACAGCAATAAGCTGCACGTAATCTCTCCCATCTCTCACTGCTATTGTATCTCCCGAAAAGCTTATAACATAAGTATTACCTTCTTATCCCACTAGAATTGCTACACACGAATTAGCTTGATTTGTCGCTGACCTGCAACATTACGATTATCCACTCAATCTGACATAGCTCTTGTCTACAACTTTGGCGTGCTCTCCGGTTAATTGTTCTGCTTGTTGCTCGTCTTTGTTATCCGTGAACACTTATGTTTAATTTGTAAAGCGATCTCGCATATTTCTATGCTGATAAAATATGAAATTTTGATGCCCATTTCAACGTTTCGCTGGTTAACACGCTCATGTGATATCTAAATGCAATAGTGCTTTATTCTGAGATGTTGTGTATCAGGACCATGCGGACGGATCCACCGTCTCTAACGGAGAAAAACTTTATCGTCGAGGGTTTCAGAAATGGAGTAGTGAGTCTTGCATTGTGTTGTAAATTGTATAAACTTTGGACGTTCGGAATCTTTTATAGCGAGCGGACGATCGGCGACTGGATGACTTCCGCCAGGCAGTTGTCATGCTCGGAGGGACACCCGGAACGGCACTCTGCAAGCTCGGAAGAACTAAGTGAGCTAGTTGCATTCTTCACAAAAAAATATACAAAAATGACAACTAATTTTTGGTAGTCTTGGTGGCTATTTTCCGGTACTGAAATCGTGAGCTTGAGCCATGGATCAAAATATCATGGATTCATGTTTGAGAGTGTTGTGTGCTGTCTCCGCTTCCATCGCCGAACCATCGCGGTCTCGACCCACCAAGGGAATCATCACTGTTGAGGTTGGTTGGCACTGATCGATCCTCGCCGGATAACGGAAACGTGTGATGAACTCTTTCAGGTTGACATGTCTCCCATGGCTTCCCCTGCCAATGAAGCAGGAAAGCTGGGAAATAAGGTACGTCCCATCGTTACATTCGTCCAATTCTGTCGGAACAGCCATGGTATTCAACTGTATTCAGGGTTTGGAGCTGACTCGTCTCCTCGAGATGGTCCTCCGAGATTCGCGGTGTATTGATGTGGAGGTGGGTGAAGTTTCGAAATCGTTCGGAACTCTGCGAATGGAATAAATTATGTTTGCAGGCCCTCTGTATCCGAGCCAAGGAAGAAGTATGGAAGATTCGCATAGATGTTCGCGTGAGTTTGAAAACATTTCCTCCTCACTCTTTAGACCCCGCGGACTACCCATTTTGCTGGTGATTTACAATTTGCGAGTAATTGTAGGTGCTGGACGACGATGGTTCCCTCGTGGACTGTGCTTCCCTCGCGGCCGCTGCTGCTCTCCAACACTACGCTCGACCCGATGTCACCGTTCTCCCCGACACCACCACCGTTGTACGTCTCCACATAGTTCAATCACGCATTTTGCCCGACAGCTAGCAAGAAGCTATCAACTTACAGCACGCAGCTTACGACAAGGCCCTCGTTCCCCTCAACATCTACCACATGCCATTTGTTGTTACCGTCGGCATTAGCAAAGAAGCGTGCGTTATTCATTTACATATTTCATTGATTCGGAGTCAGACGAAAGCATGATGGTTGTCCTCTGTAGCGGAGCGTCCCTCGTGGATCCTTCCGATCGAGAGTCCCTCTACCTCGATGGCTGCCTCGTCATTGCCTGTAACAAGAGAAGGGAAATCTGCGTCCTCCACCAAACGACCAACCTCGTCCTCAACACCGAACAGGCATGTCCTTCGAAATAATCTCCATAAATAATCCTGGAGTCCCAGTTTCGTTAATAAACTAAAATGGGAAAAAACTGTTTATTACAGATCATGTCGTGCGTGCGGAATGCAATGGAGCGTGCAGTGGACCTCTCAGAGCTCGTGGCCAAGGTCATGGCCGACGACGCCCGAGCGAAGGGAAGAGGAGAAGAGGTACCCCATTCATTCTCCTTCCTAGAGGAAGCTCTCCGACTACGGTTTATGGACTCGTAAAACGTTTCACATATCGTAGAAAGAGATACATAAGAGTCGTCATGGTTTCCTTCCTCATTCCAGGGCAGCAGCTTCGAGACGGCGCAGACAGCGGAACTTCTCACATCCAAGTGAGTCTTTCTCACTCTCCTGCCCTCTCCTTCCCTCATATCCGACTTGCAGGGAAGCCCATCCGAACGAGCTCATCGCCGTTGCCATTTCGACTGCCCCAGCACCGACGGGTACGCACTGGGCAGGTAGGGAGGGGAGACGAGCGTAGTCAAATATTAACATCCCCCTCTGTTCACTTCCAGCAGGTTTGCCTTTGCTATAGTCACGATAAATAAAGAAGTTCCACGAAGAAAGGCCTCTTACAGCGCCCTCGATAGTGGTTCGGGAGGAGAACGGACTGGGAGAAGGAGGAGTGGAGATGGACGAAGAGGAAAGGCAGGGAGTCGAGGAACAGGTACTGCTTTATTTCTATGCCCAAGGTGATCCTTCCAATAACAGGTCGGAGCGATCGTGTCTCAAGTGGGAGACGTTTCCCTGGAGAAGAAGGCCGAGGAAGGCGCTGATTCTGCCGCCCCGAGTGGAGGGAGGAAAAGGGGCAAAAAAGGAGACCGAAAGGTGGGCGCAATCCTCGTCCAGCACGCATTGTGGTAGATATTGTGGACACGAGCCCATGGGAAAGACGTTGAGATCCGACGATGTCGGCAGGGTGGAGGATCCTCCTCACAACTCCCCTAAATGAGGATTTGAAGGCAGAGGCAGCGGATCTGGCCCTACTCCTGGACGGGATCGGCGAGGAAGAAATGATGCAGTTGGGTGGAGGAGAAAGAGCCAAGGACACCGAGGAAGAACAACCCGCATTCGATCTCACGGCAGCCAAGAAGAAGAAAAAGAAGTGAGCGAGGACCTCCTCCCACTATTGTTATCGTTGACATCTTTTATTCCTCCACTGTTGGTAGGGAACGGTTCCATTGTTGTCGGGGATTGAAAACATTGATAAATGGACAATATTTCACTGTACGGGCACATGGGATTACATTTGGCGACATCTCATCGACGGGATAATAAAATCTGCTAGCCTTGACCATGGGCATGATACGCCCATTGGATGGAACGCCCATTGTAGAGCGGACGGCCCCATATTATCTTGAAAACTACTGTTGCAAAGAGAATTGCCGCGTGTCTTTACTGTGGTCTTTAACGATGATTCATGAATTTCCCTCCGTCTTTATCTGTGGGGGCAGAGTGGATGGGACGCGGGCATCGAATCACGAAGGAATCACATGTAGGCGGACTGGTCCGTGCGGGGCTTCGTCACTCCCGGGGTCGAGCTGCCACCAGTCGAGGAGGATCCGCTGCCGGACGATCCG
>JACMIG010001062.1:9565-23382 GCA_014805385.1 Levipalatum texanum
GGAAAATTTTTTTCTTGCAAATGCTCAAAAACGTCTTTAGAAATCATTTTATACTGATGGCGACACTTTTTTTAGCCCATTCCGCTCAAGTTCATTTACCGAGTTTGAACCATGATACGGGTATCATGGGTCCAAAGCATCGGTCCCAGGTGCTACTGATGACCCCATACTTTTAGTAGTGGAATTTGTTGGGGAGGTCAAAAAATAATTAGCCCACTTTGGACCCCTGACTAGGTGGCATTGGTGGCCAGCTAGAAGTGAAAATAGATCGAAAATTCACATTTAGCGAGTTTTATCATTTCTCCCCAAGTGTACGTCCGACCGACTTAGGCGAAATTTATCAGCTCAATATCAGGGTGAAACTGGAAAAAAAATCTCGGAGTAGTTTTTCCATATATTCGAGAAAAAAATAAGCGAATATTTTGCACTCATTGCCCTGAAAATCTGCGCCCGTAATCCCCCATGGTACATTTTATGGCAATTTTTGGAGAACTCGTCGTCAGCTTTGTAATGAGCATAAAAACTCCCAAATTGGTCAGCGGACAAGAAAAGTTGGCCAGTGCCGCTACTCTGCAAAACTGCTCGATCCTTACGCGGACGGACTCATATGCACTTTTGGCCTGAGTCTGGAACCAGACTCACAAGGGAAGTACGCGGACCGACTATGGAAAATCGAATCGAGAGCGTGTATTCGAAAGAGCTTGAAAAACTAGGTAGGTAAAAATAATTCATTTTTGCAAAATAGCATCTTACCAGCCGCGGCTATCAATAACAGATACGAATTTTGACCCGTTTTCCCCAAACTGTCTCAAATGGGCCAAAATGTGCATCTATTATTGATAGCCGCGGCTCGTCTGATGCTATTTGGAAAAAAATGAATGATTTATTCCTACCTAGTTTTTCACGCTCTTTCGAATGCACCTACTCTCGTTTCGATTTTCCATAGTCGGTCCGCGAACTTCCCTGGTCAGTCCAAAAGTGCATATAAATCAATGCAAATTTGATTGCTCGAACTCCTTCTTTAATCTAGACAAAGTATTTGATCCCGGATCTAAAATTGCACCTTCAAATTGCAGGACAGGAATAAGTGGTCGCAGATCAAGTACGATAGCACGGAGGATGCAGCACTCCACCAGCTCATCGACGGCCTCCTCTTCACGCCTGAAAAGAGTATGAGGCAATCTTCAATTTCAAGTGTAAATGCTCATTTCAGCGTCGTGCCAACCCCTTGTGGAGAATCTCAGGGTTGAATTCAAGTTCGGAAAGAACCAGGAAATTCCGGTACGACCCATAAATTTAGTTAAAGAATGTCTGGCAGCCACTTCTTGGCAAAATGCCAATCTTAATGAAGTGCATTTGTCCAGACATCGACGTATTGAAATGTCTGCATTTCCATACGTCGACTGCTGGAGAAATGCACTCCATTAAGATTGGCATTTTGCCAACAAGTGGCTGCAAGACCTTCTTTAATGACAAGTTGTTGTAGGTTCAAATTCCGAGAGAGTACACGGGTCCCCACGCGGCAGCAAAGACAGTGGGATCGCGCTTTGTTCGTTCTATTCGTGACCCTTCTACCCCTCGGCCGACCACGCCATGGGAGGCTGCCACGACCAACTACTGCAACTTCCAGACCACCACCATCGAGCTGGTGGTTAGATACCTACCCCTGAAGATGGAGTCTCCTAACTCGTACAATTACAGATTACTGGCAAAACAGACAGCCAGGAATATCCATTCTATAATTTCTGCATGCGAGTGTGGTACGAGCTGGAGCCGGACGCGGACTACGTCTATCTCATGGAAGGAAGCAACTCTGCCGTCACGTAAGCACTACTCTCGCATTTTAACAATTAACTCGGCAATATTTAAGCCTTACTGGCCTCGACGTTTCGGGTGCGTCGATTAAGCTGCGCAGCCCCAATCCCAAGATCGTCTTCAAGTCGGACGAGAAGGCCGTCTTCGACGGCTTCTATGCTCTTGTTCATCTTTGCAACGACGGCGAGAAGAATCCCAACAGCCCAATCGTTGTGTAGAAGCTTTTATCCCTGAATGAATGCAATTTTCCACGATGTACAGCCACCGTCACGCAAGGTAAAGAACTGACAAACCCTACATCCGTTGAAAAACGAAAGACAAAGAAAGGGATACTGTACATCACGATGCACGGCACTCGTGTCACGACAAAGGCTCGAGCTTATCATGAAGGAATGAAGAAAGGAGAGGGGGTTGGAGATTTTACGGGTTTGGCTCCAGCATTAACGGGCACTCCTCTCTTCCCCGGATCGGTTATCACATTGGTTTCAGTCCAAATACGCCGCTGTCGAGTTCTCTGGTCTCTCTTGATTTTGTGCTGTCTCTAGCTCATGGAGACAGTACAAACGATACGAGACCCTTGACGACAAATAAACTTGATTAAATTGTCAAGGCACTCCCAAATTTGCCAGCATCATTTTATGGCGAATGAGGATCCTCGAGCTATCAGCATTGTGTTTGCATTCATTCTCCAATTTCCTCACGTTTCTGTGGCATGATTTTCCGAGCTGGATTCCCGGGCTACAGTACCCTTAGGGAACCTATTGCATACTGTGTTTGGCGTGGCTCCACATGTACCTGTAATTCCGAAGATTCTAATATGTAGCACCAAGGTATCTAACACCACGCCTTTCGGTGTATTGCCCACGCGGATAAGTTGAAACATAGTTTTGGAGCAGTCTAGAATTGCGGATATCCGCAGTCGATGAGAGATATCCGCATCGACTGTCTGGATATCCGCGGATTTCCAGGCAATCGTTGCGGATATCCACCCGACTGCGGATATCCGCATTTTTACACTGCCCTGAACCATCCGTTTCGACAACGCTACTCAGAATGAATGGCACTCTCTGTGTATTTTGTTTAATGTAGGTGTCAACAAATTTCCGACCGATCTCCACATCCACAAATTGCCCCTGTCGATGCGATCAAATGTTTCCGGCGGTGTTACAGGGACAATGATAGTCCGGCTGACCCTCCTGCTGGTGGGTCTGTTCGCCTCGGCGGAGGCTGCCACCTGCTCCTGCCCCAAGTCCGACCAGCAGATCAACGCCGACAACCCCATGCTCCTCTTCCAGAACCCGACTTCTACGGGAGATCAAGCGGGTAGGGATGGGCAAGGACAATACTCTTCAGCTTAATGTCGGTTGGGGAAATGCTACAAAATGTCTATTTCTACCAAGGGAGCAATCTTTTAATGTTTTTGAACCTTTTGCCGCTTGCTCCTCTTTGGTGTTTTACGGACTGGGTTCACCAAAGCGAACTTTCCAGGAACTGTGTGTGCAGGACCGTGTACATTGAACGGAAGGTCGAGCGGCCCGAACAATGGACTGAAGGTATCATTGGCCATAGAGATCCGTGCTCTGTCTGTAGAATGTTTTCTCTCCCAATCCCTCTCGTTTAGCTACATTTCTGCCTCTGTGGTACCCCAGAAATGCACTCTGTTGCATTCTTACCAGTCCATTTCAGCTGCGAATCGTTCGCAACGGCCTCTCCGCCGGCAATTCCTTCGAGCTCTTCGATGGCGGTGCTGACATTCGAAAGTGCGCCACTGATATCTAATTTAATTTCTGTAAACTATTTCAGGATCGGCCCCTCCGACGGCACCCTCGAATACTTCAGTTCTTCCGCGAATCTGACACTCAAATATGCGGGAACTGCGGGTCAGTAAAAGAGTATGAAAGATTCAGACACGACCACGACTTGCTATGCTTTGAAAAGGAGCATTAAAAAATTTTCAGCCGATTTCTTCCTCATCACCATGGAGTTCCTGCAGGATCCCGTCACAACGACGAAGAGGTGGGGATAGGGGCTGTCCGGCGAAGGGGTTCAAACCCCCGACTGTCGTGGAAAGAGCGCATCTAATTTGTTATCTAGGATAACGAGAGTGTTTGATTCCTTTCTCGATAGCTAAAAGGATACCAATTTTCAACAGGATCGAAATAATATTTATGTTATTGTGCAGCGCCAGAGAACTTGTAAATCGCGTTCCGCGAGTCGAAATTTCCGCCTTTCATATCTAGGGAATCTGTGTCTGATTTATTCCACACTTCGGGTGGAATCCATGGTCAAGTAGCATGCCAAATTTCAGCTTCAGATTCCTTTTCTGCTCGAAGATAGAAAGAGAGCTGTCTGCTAAACAGCACAAGTCTTTACAAGTTCTCTGGCGATGCACAATACGCAATACACATCACACGAGTTTCGGAGAATGTGGTGGATAGTGGGAGAGTGGATCACTGAAGTGCGAAGCAGAAGCCCTTGAAACTTTCATAACTTTCAGACCAGTCGTGACCACGGCCGCTCCCACGCCGCCCTACCATGGCCCCTTTGACACCAACCCTATTACAATCTCCAACGACATCTTTATCTCCATCGACACGAGTGGACAGGCTGCTGACGTTATCACGGTATCTTTCAGTGTTGTGATGACAACACGACGGGTCGTCCGCTGTCCAAAAATGGGGGACAGTCCGGTGTTGTCAGTGTTGACCGGACGGACTGGTATCCGGTCTCCGACCAGACCGTCCGATCATCGCGTCTCAAATCGGACGTCCGATCCAGTAAACAGGACCGCCCCATGGCGGATGATCTGCGCATAGATTCAAGGCGGCCGTGCCTGTTTTCCCAACCCTTGTATCTGTTGTTGAATATACAAGGAAGAAGTATCAGAAAGCGCAATAATGCCCGTTTCAGCTCAAGAGTCTGGCGTCTGCTTTCGTCGGCAATCTTCGAGTGGTCCCGGAAGCCACCGGAACCGACGGCACTCGCCTTGTTCTACACTCGCTATCGGCATTTGTATGCATTTCTAGAAACTCTTCCAAAATCATAAAATGACAAAAGAGCCCTGGGAGGAGAACAAAACAATTGTAGCAATAACGGCGAGTCCAGCCCGTCTGAATGAAGTTTTTCCTTTTCTGATTCCGATATTTCGGAATCGGCAATTCCTGCGGCTCTTATTTGTCTCAGTCTCTCTCCTTTCTCTGATATCGTCTCGATTTAGTTCGTCGATTACGTATGATATGCAAATACGATTTCCAGGACGGATTCTCTCCGATCTACTCTCAGTTGTGGAAGGAGACGGTGAAGTCGTTCCAGTCCACGATCGCCAACACCGTTCAGCCGACACATGGAGATCACTCCCAGATCGCGTCCGTATCCTCAGGAATTACCTCGATTCAGGATCGCTTTTCAGGCCCTTGGAGGGAGACAGCGGCTTTCTGAGCAAGGCCTTTGCTCTCGGCCGTCCGAATACCGCTTTATACTACATCATGTTCACGTCGACACTGTGAGCTCGCGAGACGTTCATGCAGAGTTATCGATTTGATTTCAGGCCCAAAGAGCTTGGTGACACCTTGAAAGATCAGTTTGAGAAGTATGGAGTGCATCCAATTGTCGTCACGAACTCCCTGACGAAAAAGGACATGGACGATTACTTCAACAAAGATACGCTGTACAAGGTGAGAAGGTCAAATTGTCGATTACTCCATAGCTGTTAATTCCCTGTTAAAAAGCAGACAAAAAAGGAGCGTATCATTTCTTTCTTCGATCATGTCGATGCCAGTTGCTGCTCTTTTACGATATTCCGTTCTTGTCATCAATTAATGCTCAGGGCGTATCGGCCTGGACATGGGTGCGATATGAGGACTTTGGGAAAGAGGATGCGGTCGTCAAGGAGCTCATCGACAACGTTTTCGGAGATGTCAAAAAGAGTTCACATACAGTTGAGATGGTGGAAAACGCCCTTATTCAGCATCCTGCGAACCGAGCGAGCATGATCTGGTTTTCGATTCCTCTTTGATAGATCCTGCGACGGGAAAGCAGAAGGTGAGCGTTATCAGCAGTCGATTACGTGCTTATTTGTTTGTTCAGAAGACAATTAGCATTCCTGCGTACTACAACGGACCGATCACGGTCGCTCAAGCGGATCAACCCGCCCAGGGAGCAACACCAAAAACCGTCTGGGAGAAAGCATCCAATCACTACTGCAACTTCCAGAAAACCGTTATCAATCTCAAGGTACATATGTGAGTTTACAAGATCAACGCGAAAATGAGGCTCTTTTCGTCCGGAATGTCACGCGTTCGTTATTGTGAAGAACCCACGGGGTGGCAATATTTTTCCGATCTTTCTGCGCTTAGCGCCCGTTTGATCTACCAATTTCTCACCGGCGAGATACGCTGGAGCAGGCTGGGACCACCCAAGTTCCAACTACATAATGCAAAGTACACATTACAGTAGTAATGTTGCTCAATACGAATGAGTTTCGGAAAATGATATTGTCACCCCGTGGGTTCTGCACAATACTGTGTTTCTGAAAAGTCGGCATCCATTTCACTTACAATAAGGCTTTTCCAACGAAATTGTAACCATTATTCAGTATCAAAACGACACGACCGACCAGGGTCCATTCGTCCGTCCGTACTACACAATGTGCCTCACGGTTCGTCCGTTTACCACTGTATCAATCCATTCAATTCATCTAGGTCTTCTATGAGCTCGAAGACGGCGCTGACACCGTCACTATCTACGACGAAGATACGCGTATTGTGACGTTAGTTTTTTTTTGACAAAACAATTGATGAATGTGAACACTAGGAAAGATAAACTTGGGAAAAATGCCAGAACTGCGAGACATAAGTGACGAAACTCGTGTGAACTCTTGACACAAATTTACAAACCCGGCGTGGGAGTTTGCTGTCCTCGCCTTTTTGCTACTTTTAGAATCCCGAGAAAAATTCGAGAAGTAAGAAGAAGCGGAATCTTGAAGGTTGACCGGGTTGGATGTTTCTGGCGCGAAATTCAAGCTCCGCGGGTATAATGGCCGCATCGAGTTCAACTCCGACAACAAGGGCGTCTACGATGGGTTCTATGCAGAAGTCGTGCGGTGCAAGGAGGATGCGACGTAATTATTTTCGAATTATACCACAAACGTCGATAAATAATTCGATAGAAGTTATTGCAACAGGGAGTGCTCTGAAAACATGACCCCTGAACAAGAAAAACCGCGATCTTTCACTCCGACCAGCCATAATTACGTCCAGATTTTCACGGAGCACAATCCAAAAACGCGGTTTTCAGAAATTATAATGGATGCTGGCATGTGTATGATAATGTAAGCTGTTCTTGTCAATTGAACGATAGTGATTTAAAACGAAGTTTATGCTTGATTGTTCGGGTTGCCATCGCGCATCCTTCTGTAGAAGACGATGAGGAAGACGTCGCAGGCGATCAGGAATATTTTGTTTAAGAGCTCAATCGCACCGTCACCACCGCACCTGAACCGACGGAAATTAATTTAGGGAGACGGTCAATTGCCTTGGGATTTCGGAACTTTTTGGCATCATGTCAATCTAAATCGGGTTCCTGCCAGTTCTTGTTTAAATTATAAAATCTTGAGAGCTTGATTGGAACTTACATCTTGAAGTAGCCCGTGGTACGTTCCACCATTGCAATGAATAGCAAGACCTTTCCGACGACGAAAATGGTGAAGACAATCATGACAGGACACAAGAGACACGCATTGCCCTTGCACACGCCTGCGAGGGGTACAGTAGTTTAACTGAGAGGAGGTGGGTTACGGTACCAATGACGGCAAGCAACAGGATAACGGTCAAGGCGATGTCGTAGATGAGGGAGCCCGTATTCACGGCTGTCGACTCGCTGCAGAATACGAGATTCGGGGAAGGGTGCCGTCACCTTACTTGAAGAACGGCTCAGGCTCGCACTTCGAAGAAATTGACAATGACACCGAATCTCCCTGTAATGTATCAAAGAAATCAAAGAAATCAAAGAAATGTATCAAAGAAAACTTTATCAAAGAAAGAGAAGGACGAAACAAATTCTACAGATTTCGATACAAAGAAAGGGGGGGGGGGAATCAGTTCACTCACCATATCCGCCGCAGTTTTGAGTGTGACGTAGATTTGAACGATGAAGGCGATGAGGAAGATGGTGAGGAGGATGCAGCGACAGCACTCCATCGTGAAGAGGAGAGGAGGAGGCGAGAGGCCTCTTCTGGTGGGCGACGATGAATCGAATGACGAGATTCTCAGACATTGGCCGAGACATCGATGTTAAACCAGACATCGGTATAACGCGGCGCTTTATACCACTTTTGCTCAAAATTTTAATTGTAAATGCACCATTATCTGAAAACAGGACTCCGATTCATCTTCGGATCCGAATTCGGAATGCCCCAGATCAAAACTGACCTGCAGAATCTTGTCGGGCACCATGCAGCGGGGCTAGATGTGGTAGATCAACAGCGAGCGCAGTCCGTTATTCATATTATTTTGTGGCACGGAAATTTGCCACTCTTGGGTGCTCGACTTTTGATTCTCTATCAAAAGTCTATTATAATTTTCACAAATTCCACACTCTGAAATCTAGTAATTGAGAATCCCTGTGAATTTGTAAAAAAGAATCCGTGTGAATTTGTAAAAAAAAACAGAAGATTCTGGATGACACATAGGCGAGAACCGTGAGCGCACAGATCTCAATTCCCCCAGAAATCATTGGGCAGTGACAAAAAGAGATGCAAAGCAGTTCCCGTTTCGTGCGCTCCCAAGTGTTAAATGAGCGCAGCGATAGCAGTGATCTTCAGATCTCGTTTGATAAACGAAAATCGTCGGACTTACGGGTGATTCATCGTGACTTCAAGATCAAGGAATGGCCGCGCCCCCTTCACAATCTTTGCAATTTCCCGTTCCGCTTGGCTTTCCAGGGATTCAACCCGTCAGCACTTCTGGCGTTTGACTCTGAAGACTAAACTGCGTTCTAAGTTGTAAGCACTTATTTAGGATAGAAATGTGCACCCCTTCGGTGCTTTGTTGTGCCTCGTCGGTTTGATCGTTTGATTTTTCTAAAGCGTCGATAACGACAAGTGGCCCTTTGAATGTCACGCAAGAATCGAGGCTGATCTTGACGGAGTGGGAGGCATCCACTTCTTATTCGATAAGAAGCTACGGTGATGGAAAAAGCTGGCGCTATATAAATCGAGATTGCCGACCATGATGCAGTGATTGCCGACGCAAGCCACTGTCCTTGATCACAAATTGCTCAATTTTTGTTCTTCCTTGAGATTGGGGAAGCGATTTTGTAACTGTCAAGATTTTTAATAGACGTTAAAGAAGGAGTAGGAGCAAGATTCCGGTCCGTATAACAGCTGTGGAAATTGTGGACAAATTATTTTAAAATGCAGACACAGGCCAAAGTGCACTTGCACTTTCGCCTGTGTCTGCATATTAGAATATTTTCTCCACAATTTCCACAGCTGTTTTACGGACCGGAATCTTGCTCCTACTCCTTCTTTAAAACATTTCGAATAGGTCTACATATAATCGTTATTTCCCTCAACTTCTCTTTGTTATACTGTGATCGTTGCATGTGTCGGATATTGGCGAGCACCAACTATCGTGTCCCCGTGACGCTGTTCTCTCAACGTGAATTCTTGCTTGCCAAAGCAATGCCCTTACAGACTCTGAAAGATGAAGTTCCTTGTCCTCGTCTTCGCTGTCTTGCCTGTCACCGCTCAAGCAGTCATCTGTCGATGCTACGACACCGAACAAACGATCGACGGCTCGCGGCCCATTCTGATCTTCCGGAACCCGTCGGGAGGAGGACTCACTTCAGGTACAGTGTTGTGAATCCATGACATCCAAAATGTTCAGGCACACCCTGCGCGTCATCCTGCTACTTCCAGGGACACTCGCGCTATCCAAAGACTGGACTTATTGTAATTCAGACACTTTTCGGTATACATAGTCGAGGGAAAGAGCGTTGCGAAGGATACACTTTTTTCGCCCTCTTGAAGACAACGTTATTTATCGTTATTTTACTCATGGATCCGTTATCTCAACATAAATATTTCCCTATATCTCAGGTGGAGCTCTACTCCGAAAACCTCAAGAGCTCCACTGTTGATCTCTACGATGGAGGAAAATTTGTCAGGACGTACTAAAAGTAATGGAAAATGGAAGTAAATAATATTTTAGTATCAAAGCCGGCGATCGATTCGAGCCCTATGCGAGCTTGAATCCTGACGTTCAACTCGACTACTCGGGCACGTCGGGTTAGTTTTGAAACATCGAATATTTTTAGGTTTATTCTAAACTATTGATCGATTTCAGATGGCTCCTTCGTTATAACCATGCAACAGGGCACGAAGCCGCTGCCTTCACCCGTGTAAGAAAGATTTTTCGTTGTCTAAATATTTTTTATCGAGAGAGAATGCATTGCATACTGCGTCACCTGCAGAGTGAACAGGCCTAACCTCCGCATCGTTTTCTTCCGTCGACAATGGTTCCTTCAGTCCCTCAACAACTCCCGCACCCGTGGATCCTCTCCGAATCTCGTCCGACATCTTCATCATGATCGATACCAGCGGAGATGCCGCTGTCAACAATCAGGTTTTTTTTAAATTTTTATTTTTCATTTTAATCTCATGTAGCTCCGCGACACTGCCGTCGAATTCGTCCTCAAGCTCAGCGTCCACACGAATCGAAGTGCTGCCGAGGGCTCGCGACTGGCGCTGGCTTCCGTCTCAGGATACAGCGTGAGAAACCGAATATTTTCGAGAACAAAAGTGGTCTGAAAGGTAGATCAAGAGCGCGGGCAGTATTTCATTGGTATTATACGGGCGTGGGAATGAGAACATAGCTAGGAATGATTTCAGGACTCTGTCCAATTCTACGGCCAGCCATGGGACATCACTGCAGAGCTAGCCATTTAGAGCCTTCAGAACAATATCACCTCCGATGGACTCAGGAACAATTCTTACTGGGGGTCTGGTGTCCTTCATGTTAGCAGCAGTTTGGAAAATGTAGCCCTGACTTGTTGTGGTGTGCATGCACCACCATAGTGCGACGTTTCCGAGAGCCGATTGGACAACTTCGCTCTATCGTGGTGCGAGTACACCATTCTTGATCGACGTTTCCGAGTTCCTGCTGTGAAACATCACACGCACTCTGCAGGTCCATCAACAAGAACCTGAACGATGCCTTTGCTTCCTCGCGTCCTCATGCTTCGCGCTTCTTCGTTCTCTTCACATCGAGACCGTGAGTCATATTTTGGTACATTGCCAAAAATTCCAGGTCCCACGAATACATTGCGAACCTCGTCTCTCCGGCAATCAATTTTGGCACCTTCGATATTCATCCGATAGCTGTCGCGCTGAAAATGGCACCTTCCGATCTCAAGTGCTTCGACAGCTATGTGGTAAAGTTATTATGCTATGCGCTTTCCTTTTTCACAGTATTACGAGCTTTGTCGCTTGAAAAAGCTTTCCCCAGAATTCCGTAGAAATACCATCCATTGCTACACTGCGCGTATTTTTGAAAGCCATTGAGCGTACTTCCGATACACTCTTTCCTACTACAGTAAGTAGTTCAGTAAATGTCTGTGCGATTAGAAATGTATAATTTTCGAGCGATCATTTTAGGACCGAAACGAGTTCGCGATCATTGATCTCATGGATGGAACATATCCGGAACTGGACGCCGACCTCCTCACGGAATACTTTATCGACGGATCAAACAATCGTTAGCTAATAAATTGTCAAAAATGACTGGGACTTTTCTATCCCGATTTCTGTTTTCTTTTCTTTTTTGCATTTTCTTAAGCTTCGTGTTCGGATGTGCAGTCACCAACGCTAACCAACAATTTTCCATCATCTTATGTAAGACTTCAGAATACCTGGGTAGATCAATAAACCTCCTAGATCTCCTTCACTGAATTCTACGATGGACCAACAGTGTCGAACGGGAGCTGGGCTCATTCCACCACTCGCTATTGCGACAACTATCGATCGGAAGCCAGAGTTTTGGTGGGGAACAAATCATATTTATCGATTTATTGATTATCAGGGCATCTTTTTCCCGGGCGATCCTCGTGCCTTCTGCGTCAGTGCGTGGTACCAAATCGAAGACGGCGCTGACTTCGTCCACCTCTACCAGGATGATCGTCTGCTTAACATGTATTGTCGAGCATTCGTTTTATTCTCATGTCCGGAGAACACTAATACGGACAACTCTTGATCTACCATTCCAAATCCCAAGCATAGCCAATTGATGCTCACCGGGAATGAAACCGGGCCCGAGATGGAAGATCAAGAGCGTGCGCAATTGTGCGCGTGGGGGAATTCGCTTCGGGTACCTTACAAGAAGGATATAACCGAAAAAATGTGTGATATTATTCGCTTAGAATATCGTAAGAAGTGCCCATTTTCGAGCATCCGAACAATGGTAATCGCAAATGCGGCGTCGTTCAGATACACGGGCTCGGGCAATGGCGCCGTTATCTCCGTTGACGCGGCCAGGGGCATCAACGAGAGCCTTCTCCGATTCGTCCTCACTACTGATCACAAGGAAGTCGAAGGCGGATTCTACGCCTCTGTCAAAATGGGAGCGTGTATCGATGCATGAAGCGATTGATAGGGGAATAAACCATACTGAGGAAACTTCGGTCGATGAATTGCACTGAACAATGAACCACAAATATTTTTCTTTCCCAGCGATATTATCTCTCATTCGAGCTCCAAATGATGTGGTCAGTTCAAAGAATGATATCTCAGCATTGGCTCCACCAGAATGGTTTCGGCATGATTTTCTGATTTCTCGACTACCGTACCCCTGCAACTTATTGCTAGTGACTGTCTTATTATGGTGGTGTTCCTTTTGCGGCCCTGTATTCTAACCGAAGAGTAGAAGCAACGAGCCTCAGGTTCTTTATTATCGCAGACATGAGATGTGAGAGGTGTAATTTTTGGCCCGCGGAACGGGAAAAGGAAAGGGTATGGCACGAGACACTAGCCACTGCAAATGGATGAGCCCGTCGCGCAGCAGTAGTGCTTGTAGTAGTTCCCCTTCGAGCACGCTTTATTGCCAAGAACCAGAGAGGTGTTTAAATACTTACTGCGGTTAGCGAATGGTGATTTCTATATCTACGCAACCGAAAGGATTCAAGAGCTGTCCTTTGGCACATCCATTAAATATGGTCCCAAGACAAATCCCAGAAAACGGCAACTTTCAAGAGCGTGTGGTTCTGAAGATAATCGAAGCGGAATTTGTTGCGAGCGGACTCAAAATATACACCTCTCTGGTTCTTGGCAATACCAAACCTTGAGTCGGGCGGGCAGTTACCGTTGCCATCATCGCACCTTTACACATAGTTTCTCACTCCAAAACAACAACGTACCGTCCATCGTCTTTCCGGATGTAGTCATACCCGGGAGGACACTTCCCATTGCAGAATGGAGCCGTTCCAAACCACCGACACTCAGATTGAAGCCGCCCGTCACGACATTCGGGCGTGTGGTGCGTGCAGCAGTAGTGCTTGTAGTAGCGGGGAGCGGCATTTGAGCACCCTTTACCAAACGATGAGTCAGGCGGACAGTCTTTAGCGAAGAGGCCATCACCGCACCTATACACATAGTTTCGCACTCCCAAACAAAATCATACCGTCCATTGTCTGCCCGGATGAAGTTGTACCCGAAAGGACACTTCCCTCTGCAGAAAGGAGACGTTCCAAACCACCGACATTCCGCCTGAAACCGGCCACCGTTAAAATTATCGACGGATACATCAGGGTATGTTACACAAGCGATGACTCACTTCTTCGCTTGGCCGTAAAACTCTTTTAGGTTCGATCCATCCTTAGGCTAATTATTGTCCGGTATTATAGTGATGCGGAGGCGACGCGCGAACTACCTTAGCGGTAAGCAGCGTAGTGATCTATATTCTGCCGCAGAAGATAGATCACTACGCTGCTTACCGCGAAGGTAGTTCGCG